>VZQC01000962.1:1890117-1966410 GCA_009823505.1 Rhizomys pruinosus
AAAATTCCCCTTGTAATTTATATTCCTTCTATTGGTTCTATTCTTCTTAGAGAGCCCTGATTAATACATTAGGGTTATTATTATGCTGGAAGAAAGTCTAACTATATATTCTCATATCTTGGGCTCAGATATGAACAGGGAAAGCTTGGATGATGAATTGCTAATGAAATGGAAACATTTCCTGTTATCTCCCTACTCCTTTAATAATGCTAGATATTATACACATATGGATTTAATATACTTGCTGAGATGACTGTCATTTTCAATAAGTGAAAAGTAAACTTTAGTAAAAACTGCACGATCACTCATAATTTGACAGGTAGGAGAGCTTTGATCCTTTATTTTGTCCCTTCATTACACAGACAAGAGAATTAAGGCCCAGAGACATGACATGATTTGTCCAACCTCATACAGCTTCATGGAGGCTGAAGAGATAGTGGAATTTGTCTAGCTGACTACTCTACGTGCCCCTGAAATCACTGAGAAAATAAATATTTGACTGTTTAATCAGCAGCAGGAAACTACATGCCTTTTCTGTAGATCCTTATGATGGAATGTACTGGGGGTATCTACTCTTTTCTGAGATATTCTTATATGAAGTTACCTAAGATTGTCCTGTTACACTGACATGAAGAATTTATTTATTTTTTTGATTTATTGCTAATCTTAATGTAGTATATACCCTTTTCAAAGAAACTTATAATTAAATAGAGAGGACAGTCAGATGGTTCAGTGAGTTCAAAAGCATTCTCCACATAAGTCTGATGCAATGAATTTTATCCCAGAATCCATTTAAAAGTGGAAAAAAAGAGTCAACTGCACAAAGTTGTCATCTGACCTCCACAAAGCTGCCCTAGGAAGTACACCCTTGACACGAACACACAGATCATACACCCAGAAAACGACAAGGACTAAAACAGTCAAAAACAAGGAAAATAAAATTCTAATTTATGCATCTTTTAAATTCAGTCTCAGAAACTTTCATTTTACTTTTCTTAAGGAGGACTTTTCTATTGTTCATACAAACAATAAACATTAACATGATTAAATGTTATATCATTTATTTCCTTGAAGAAACTGTGTCCTGAAAGCATAAATTCCAAAGACTTCTACTTCTGTTTCCTGACCAGAAGTAGAAGTAGAATATAGACAGTCATCCTTTAGAGGATGACCTGGAAAATGAAAATGGATGGGCATTAGGAGTCAGAGTTAAAAGCATTAGTGAAGAAAAATGTCCCACTTCCCCCCCTCGTACTAATGACACAAATGTGTTGATGATTGTGGGGATGACCATTTCTCATGAGCTTTATAGCAGTAATCTATTCCCAGCCTGTAACTGCTGTTCCAATTCACATGCCAAAATTATTCCTTGTATGGATAAGTCTCACATACTTCAATGTCTTAGATGTATAACTTTGGTCATTTTTTTTTGGTACAAAATTAGGAATTTTGTACCAAAAATCAACACTTAACTATAATCCTGCAAGTTTGCAAAAATAGCAATGATCTCCAAATTTTTAAATAATATGCTCATCTACCCTATTCATGACACCCAGAGAAGCACGAGAATGTGACATGCTATAGACTCTGATGCTAAAGGGAGGTCTGCTTCTGGCTCCTGTGCTGAGCCAATTTGCATTCCCACTACAGAACAATATGGTCACAAATACCAGTGCATAAATTAGCCTCTCATTGTAGGCGGGAACACTCTTTTGCAAGCTGACAGTGTGTCACCCTAAAATATCTCTGATAGCTCACAAGTAAAATCTGCTTCCCTGATCCAATACAAGCAATAAATTGCAAAAGAGAATAAGTTGTTTGGAGTCTGATGGCTCAAAGTGAAGTTAAAACCAAGAACCATCCTTTTTAATGTGCATGATAAGTCACAAGTGACTCACCTTCTCTGAACTTCAATTTGTCCCCACTTAATTTTTTTTAATTTGGATGAAATGATTGACTTTTATACTATAGCTGTGAAGAATAAATGAAAATGTTTTTACTGCTTTTCATCAAATTCAAATTCTTTTCCCTTTCTGTTGCCAAATTGATAATGTTTGCTAGGTCCTGGCATGCTAAGGGAAATGTTCAGGTTATTTTTTTAATGATGTTACATTATTTTTTGCTGCACAATAAGCAAAATTCTCAACTGTCGGCAGCCTACCACACAAACAATGTGTGCTGTACCACGCCCTAAGATGGCGCCGACTTCCTGAGTCACTACAAGCCGCTTCCCGCCGTTGCCTTTGCATTGGACAAACTGCGCATGACTACTACTCTCCGAGCCCACGCTCTCTGGGCCCGCGCTCTCTGGGCCCGCGCCTTGGGCATGCTAATGAGGCATCAGGGCACTGCACCAATCCAGAGCATACACGAACCCTCTAGACTGCTATATAAGCAGTGCTTCTGCCCCATTTCGGGGTCCTTCTCACAAAAGAGCTGTGCACAATAAATATTACCACAGAAGAATCCTGTTGTCCGTGTGAAGTTCTTGCCGGCGAGACTACAGTGCGTGACAAGTGGTGCCGAAGACCCGGGACCGTGACAAGTGGTGCCGAGAGCCCGGACCCGGGAACCTGACATCGTCGCTGGCGCCGAGAGGACCCTTCGACTTCTGAAGAGGGTTCAGAACTGTGGCCAGGTAAGTTTTTCTTTAAGTTAAGTTCTGAGAGATATGCTTTTCTCTGACGATCTAGAGGGATTGGAAGCTTGCCTAATTATTTTATTGGCTGTTGTAATTGATCAAAACTGTAAAAAAGAAATTAGGGAAGGACAACAAGCCCTTGCGGACCTTCAGGAAAGCATGTCAGAAACAGAACGGAGTGAAAGGTTAGATGCGCATTCAAAGAAAAAAGAGGATGCTAGCGAGATTATTAATAAAGGTACCTTATACCCATTTAGAGACCTACAAGCCCTGACATTAAATGATTCAGATTCTAATGAAAAATTACCGCTATCTGAGGAGGAGGAATTAGAGGAGGAAGCAGCCCGGTACAAAAATGAACACTTTCGCCCCGCCCGGCGAAAGAAAAGGTTAAAACTGAAAGTAAACAGGTCCCATAGCTTTCCCGCTCCCCTGCCTTCGGCTCCTCCGCCTTATGCATCTGGGAAATGCTCCACCTCCTTTTGTTCCCCGGAGGCGCGACATGCCATGAGGCAAATGTTCCCAATCTGCGTTTGTGTAGTTTGGTGCTTTGTTCAAAGTTAAGTGTTTTCAAAAAAGTATGTTTTGCATGTATTTTTTTACAGTCTTAAATTTTGACTGCTGAGAAGTTTCTATTGTACAAAACTTCATTTAAAAGGTTTTTCTACTGAATCCAGGGTATTCTGAAGATCGAAGCCTGTGTGTAAATGCTACCAAATGGCAAAAACCAACAATAAACCATTTGATTTTTACTTTTTTTCTAAATATCAATGCTTAACCAGAGCTATTTCAATTAATTTGTCAGTAGAGATTTAAAAACAGCTACCCATTTATTCCAGGAGTTAAAAACATAACCATATTCAATGAACCTGCAAGTTAAGTGTTAAAAATATGCTCTGTGACTCTGTACTACTAGTATTAGAACTAAAAAATCTTCCATGCAGCAAATGCTTAATGCTTTCCATAAATGTGGATTTGTCTGCCTTTATGTAATCTGTATTATATAGAGAAGGGAAAAAGTGTTGCTGCAACCTAATTGGTCACCCTTCTGTACTGGCCGGAGGGAAACAGCTTTGCCCCCTTGGACAGGATGCCAGTCACGGGGAGTACGCTGGACAATTAATGGCTTTTTACCTTTTGGAATACTTCTACTACATTTGAACTATGGCAGCTAGCCCAGCTTGGCTGTGAGTGGAAATATTCTGGCCTATGTGTGACCAGCATCCAATATCAAAACTTCACAAGGGCAGCAAATTTGTCTAACCAATTGTCTAGATATCTTTTAGGTAATTGGACTGGAGAATTTGACAGCTTGATGAACCAACTTCGTATGGCTATTGTCACCGTGAACTCGACTAGAGTGGACGCCTCCCTTGCTGAAGGACTGGCCTCCTGGATTACTGCTGCCGTCTCACACTTCAAACAATGGGCAGGGGTGGCAGGGTTTGGCCTATTTCTATGTGGAGGGATTATAATTATGCTCTGGATTATGTGTAGGCTCCGTGCCCAACATCAGCGCGATAAAGTAGTCATTGCACAGGCCCTTGCGGCTTTGGAAGCAGGCTCCTCCCCAAACATTTGGCTTAGTATGCTGGAGAAGTAGTCAATGACGGGTAAGACCTGCTGCAAGTATTACCAACCTAAGACAGGGAACAGACCAAAAGCTGTCTGTCCACCCCATGACGGGTAAGGAATACCTCTGCAGAGGCAACCTAAGACAGGCATTCTCCCAGCCAATTTTAATAGAGTCTCTGACAGGTCATGTCGCAGCTGCGGCCCAGAGACCTTGCTCTATTAAAACAGAAAGGGGGAACTGTTGGCAGCCTACCACACAGACAATGTGTGCTGTGCCACGCCCTAAGATGGCGCCGACTTCCTGAGTCACTACAAGCCGCTTCCCGCCGTTGCCTTTGCATTGGACAAACTGCGCATGACTACTACTCTCTGGGCCCGCGCCTTGGGCATGCTAATGAGGCATCGGACGGTGCACCAATCCAGAGCATACCCGAACCCTCTGGACTGCTATATAAGCGGTGCTTCTGCCCCATTTCGGGGTCCTTCTCACAAAAGAGCTGTGCACAATAAATATTACCACAGAATAATCCTGTTGTCCGCGTGAAGTTCTTGCCGGCGAGACTACAGCACGGGACACTCAACATGCCTTTTCTGTTTTATACAGAAGTTACAGAGGTCCAGTTATATGGACCTGATTCACTGCTCTTCTGGTAGTATTGGATCTCAAACGCGAGTTGCCCATGAAGGTTGTTTATTTTCTAAAGAACTTGGAATATGACTATTTCTACATGAAGCATTTCTCACACAGTGTATGGGAGTTTGTAGTTGGCTCTACACATTGTGATCTCTGTAGTTGTCCTCTGTTTTGCAGCCATTGCATTTATCTTTCGTGTGTGTTGCTAATGCTATTTTGCTCTGTGTGTGTGTGTGTGTGTGTGTGTGTGTGTGTATGTGTGTATGTGTAGGTTGATCAGCCAGCAGATGCTGCCCTCCTGCGTAGAATGGAACAGAGATATTTGTTTTTCAGCTCAAGCTATCATCAGTTCCCAGGAAAGCCAGATGTAGGGGATGGCAGATGCACTCATCAACACTTGAGGTTTTAAAGAGCAAAGTGCTACCCAAAGAATCTTTCCAATTCTCAGATATATTTTGACTTAAATGGCACTCTCTAGCTGTGAAATATTTAGGGTAAATATCCTTAGTTTAAGCTCATATAGCTAGAGAAATCCAAGATCCTCAGGCTTCAAGTTAACAGATGAAAATAAATGAAACAAAGCATGTCTCAAGGAAATTCAGACAGAAGAACTCCAAATATGCAAAGTCAAGTGGCTTGGAGCTCAATGTCAGCAGGCAAAGAGATCTGAGCTAGGGACCTGGCTCTTCCAAATATGAGCTGTGAGTGACTTTGGGGACAACACTTCATTGTGTTATAAGAATGAAATGAGATAGTACCTGGCAATAAAGTGGAATGAAAAGTGGCTAGGAGATTACAAATACCTCTTTCTTGGTTTCTCTGTTGTCTCTCTGTCTCTTTGTCTCTGTTTCTGTCTCGTATGTATGTATGTATGTCTCTATATATGCATGTATTCCAGAGAGGTTTAACTAAAGAAGTAAGATCCTGTTTGAGCAATGGTAGGACACCTCATAGGCAAGGGATCTTAAAGGGATAAAGGGGGTAAAAGGAGCAAAGTTGTTAACAGAGGCATTCTCTCACCTGCTACCTGGATGCCATGCTGTAGTGAACCTGGTATCTCCATTCTCCCAACCTTGATAAACTGAAATGTTTGCAAACATGAGCCAGGATATGCTTCTCCTCCCTTAGCTGTTTAACCCAGGAATTTTGTGGTAGTGACACAGTGGTAAGCAATGCAGCAAGAGAGCACTTCAGACATTTTCAATAGTAGGTTCAGCTGTGTACACTGTGATAAAAGAGGTGCATCATAAAAGACTGAACAGACTTCAAATTGTGAGAATAAACCTCTTCATTTTCCCAACAGCAGTGACTTGCTATATAATAGAAAATGCAATTTTGAATCATAAGAAAAGCGCAAATAAAGAGATTTTAGGGGAAGTCATCAGAATCTGAGACTTCAGAATCATGAATTACATTGTTTCTGAACATGTGCTTATCCTAAATCTCAAAACTAACATTTGAAAAGGCAAGTCATCATATAAAATATACCACCTCCTAAAGGCAAACCATTGTGGCACAAAATAAGGCCTGGATTTGGAAATAGACTTGTGGGAAGAAGGTGGTGTTGACAGGGGTAAGAGAAAATGGGGGTGTTAGTGATCAGAACGTGACAGTTACATGTACGAAATTGTCAAACAACAAATTTAATTAATAAAAATGTGAAAAAGTTTCAATCATAAAACTGTTAATTTTAACCAAAAGGATGCATATATAAAATCAGCTAGTAACAATACCAAAATTCCCATGTATATTATCTAAACTAGAAAAAAGTTATCAGTGGAAATGATAAACAAAAGAACATACAGACACATGGGACTCCCCCTCCCAGGGGTAAAATGAAACTAAATCCTTATTCAAAACCCTTTCAGCTTCTGAAGATCCCATTTCCAGTGTCTGTGGGGCAGTGATTGGCTAGGTACCCCCTGCACTTCTAGAATTCCATGAATAATAATTTCTGTCTCAAGGGCCTGCCAGCATGACGCAACTTCATTTCATTAAGGGAAAGAAGGACAGGATGGAATTGGCAATGGCAGCATTCATTTATCATGTTTTAATGGAGAAGCAGCTCAGGAAGGGTGGGCCTAATGAGATATTTCTAAAGAAATTACCCAGTTTCTATTAAAGGGCTTTTTCTTTTCTGTCCACATTAGTGAAAGATAGCAGGGGCCACAGCGTGGGGGCATCCAACCCTACCCTGGGCTTTCTGAAGCACATGATGATTTCTGCAGCATCTATCTCACAAAGATTTGAATGAATCATCTTTGGAAAGTGCTAACAAATTTTATTCTGAAAAGCAAGGACCAGATTTGATATTCTTTTTTTTTTTTGGATTTTTAAAATTAATTAATTAATTAATTTTTTATCAAATCTAGACCTGTGTCCCCCCCCATTCCCCCACCCCACCAGAGCTCGTGCATTCTGCAAAACATGCTTTTCATTTCTTTCTCAGTCTTTCTCAATGTTCTCCACGTGGAAGTTGACTGTTTTGAGCAGAAGTTCACTGTTTCAGTCAGTTGACGAATGGTATCCCTCATCCGTGGATGATAGTGCCAATTACCTAGTTCTAAGTATTTCTTGTGCACAGCCCCTTGAGCTTTTGTCCAAAGCAGTTGGGAGTGATGCATATTGGAAACAACAACATCAACAACAACAACAACAACAACAACAACAACAGAAAGGACTGCATCGAAGAACTGACTGAAACAGATTTGATATTCTAGGTTTGTGGTATGGAGAACAATTGATCTATGTCCTGGAGAAGATGAATGAGAAAGACCATGCCCCAGTCCTACAAAATATATTAATAAGTAAGTAATTCATAAATTAATGAAATAAAAATCCCCCTCACGTTTAGTATTTTCCTTGGTATTTTCATGAGCTAAATCAATCTAATGTATTTTGACAGCATTTCCTTTTCAAAAAATTTTAAAGCTGCTCCAAACCTCTAATTGGATTCTGACTCAAACTCAGTTTAGGAAACATTATGTAAGTGCCTTTTCTCAGTGTTGTAATTTCTAATTCTATGTATATTCCTCCCCATTACTACTTCCATCTGACCAGGAGTCTGAAGCATGCTAAATAAAGATAAATGAATGATGGATTGTGTGATTGATATATCACTATGGTTTTCTTTTCGGGAAAGGAGATGTGCTGATATTAAAAATAAATTAAATTTAGCTCAGTATATTTGTGTAAAGAAGAGCTTCTGAATCAGGTAGTACCGAAAACCCAGAAACGACTCTGACATCTCTCCAATAGAGCAAGCACAGTGAGTGGATATTTACAGACAAAAGCGGAAGCAAAGTATAGAAGTAGCTTGTTGAATACAGCATATGTCTCATTTGAAGATGGTTTGCTCAGCTGGCAGACTGTGATTGGCTGAACCTTGGCTGCTATTTGTTTGGCTGAGAGGCAGCTGTGCATCTCATTCCTGAGTCTGTTGGGTTTTAACCCAAAGATCTTCAGTAAATCTTTTACATAAAAGTTATGAGAAGGGGTGGAAGTAACCAATGTGTTGATCTCACAGAGATAATCAGGAAGTTCAATTGAATACACCATGTACTAATAAGAGGATGGACCATTATAATTTATTTGTACAATAAATACTTAGTAACTACTCAAGTGTAAGCCAAGCTCCAGGCATTGGGAAGACAATAATGGAGATAAAGTTTCTTTCATAAACAAAAAACCAGCAAACTAACCAAACAAAAAGTTTGATGGATACACAAACACAATAAAAAAAGAAACCTAGTCTGTGATAGTAGATTAATTCACCCTGAAATATAATTTATATCAGGTTGCTTCAAAAAATAAGCATGTATTGGTGCAAAATATTGTTAGTTTGAATACTGTTTAATCAAAGCATTGATGTGAATCATGAGAAGGAAAATTAGGAAGTAAACTAATTGGAAAGGATGTATGAAAGGTAGAAGATAACCAATTTAGCATTAGCTATTTCTGAGTAAGGGGGTGGGAGAGAGGGGAGGGATATTGAACACTGAGACGAAAATGATTTTTAAAAATCCTGCAGCCAGAAATTACACAGAGAGACATATTGGCAAAAAGGAGCAGTGATTTTGGCAGAAATCTTTTGGAGAGATTCAACCCTCAGAATGAACAACATAGATAGGAAATAGCAGGTTACAATAAGGAAATCTGGAGGAACGTGTTGGTTTGGGATAATGTTTGCCTTTCTGCCTTATCAGGTCTCCATCTGTCCTCTACACTTCAGGTTTCCAATAAACCCTGTGACTTTACATCTTGTCTCTGCAAAAGTGTCTTGGGTCACCATAGAGTCCTGTGGAGGCTGTACAAGAGGATGATCACTAACTGAAAATGAATTGTTCCTTTGTCATATTAGTGGTGTTTTGTGTGTTCAATGGATACAGGTTAGAGCCTGCTAACAACATAGTGAAAATAACAAAAATCATACATAATTTCACCCATTGCAAAAGAAAAAAAAATGTTAGCCAGTTCTGCTCCGAAAGGAGCAAGAGGTAGTTGGAAATGCCTTCTGTGTATTGCTCCCACAGTGGAAGAGTAGAGACTTGGAGGACTGAGTGTGAAATAAATATAATACCGTGCTGAAAGTTGACTTCATCGTATATCAAAGACTGGTTATTTATACCTATCACATCACATTTCTTTACCCACTGATAAAAGTGTGAGTAATAGCAGAGGAGATGGCATGCTGGGTAAGCGCACATGCAAAGCAAGTATGGTATCCTGTTTTTTCATGAAAGCACCCATATAAGAATCTAGATGTGGTCATGCATAAGGCTGTGACTCCAGTGTGGCATGGTGTGGGAAGATCCAGTTCGAGTTACGGTCTACCTTTCAGATAGCATCTCCTGGGGACATAAAGAGGAAGTCACAAGGCTCCTGGGAACCCATCCCATGAGGGAGCATTTCGTGACCCCACAATGCTGGGCGGAAAGATAGCGGGTGATGCATGCAAGGGGCCGTGATGTGGGGGTCTGGGATTGGCCCTGAAAGATGATGTTATTCTGCCTATAAAAGTGACCCGCAACATACAATAAAGTGGATGCTTCATTACCATCAAAGCACGATCCTTGGATCCATTACTTTGCATGTGTAGCAGGCTTGAATTTCAAGTGTTGGGTGCTAGAGGGCTAGAATGGGATCAACCAGACCACTAGTCTGGTATGCTAGCACGCGGCTAGATGGAGACTGAACAGGTCATTAACTGTGGAGTTGTTTACTGGTGGTATATCCTAGGGAGAGCTAAGCAGGTGCAAAGCTGAAATTCCTGTCCAGAGGCCAGCAGTTTCTGGGTAGGTGAGTGGACATGGCCAGACGGAGGGTGGGTTGGAGGGGGCATTTTGCCTCTCCAGGCTAAGGACCTGAGATTGGAAGTACCACTCAGGTTGGGCTACAAAAGTAGCAAGCTGACTCCTGTGCCGAGGGGTCAGCTCCCCAAGTGACTGCAGGCAGCCACTGCTCCCCTGCCCTTAGCAGGACTGAGCTGTACCTGCTTGTAGCCAGAGACAGTTTCTACAGCATGGGGTAGAGACAGATCACTGGAGCTAGTGCACCACCATTCAGCCTAGATACAAGGTTTAAGGAAGAGCCTCTATCTTGAAGTAATAAGGTTAAGAGTGAGATAGCTGGACCAATACTAAGAGTGAGATAGCTGAACACATAGTTTCCTCTGTCATCCTCAAATGTGTGCACATCTCCTCCCAGCACCAGATGTGTGCATAACCCATAAACATATATACCACACATAAACACGAATACACACACACACATGCAGTGTTGTAAATCTTTTTTTTTTTTTGTCTTTTTGAGACAGGGTCTCCCTGCAGCCCCAGCTGTCCTGGAACTCCCTCTGTAGATTAGGCTGGCCTTGAACTCACAGCCTCTGCCTCCCAAGTGCTAGGATTAAAGGCGTGCGCCACCAGGCCCGGCCAGTGTTGTAAATCTTTAGTTGCAATGTTATTATGTAATGATTGCCTCCTCTGAAGCAAACACATATATACTATACATATGGTCATAGCCACAGACACACTGTGACTAATCATCATTTGTAGTGCTAGCATCCAAATGACTATATTGATACTGACAGCAAAACAATATTTATTTTTTGTTGCTAAGCTTTACTAGCCTTTAATCTGATGAAGTGAAAAAAATCATTTGTTATTTGAGGAATGAATAAAACAATCATAAAGACAATTATGGACACAGTCTATTATGTACCACAGAAATACTGTAGTGAATTAGGGCTTGGCAGGATATTCATGTGTGTAGGTATGTTGGTTAATTTTGTTAACTTGACACAAACTAGAGCTTTTTGTGAGCAAGGAATATTAATTAAAGAATTTCATTCATCAGATTGGCCTGTGGGTATCTCTGTGGGGCATTTCTTAATTGTTAATTGAGGTAGAAGTGTCCAGCCCCCGTGGACAGTGCCATGTCTGGGAAGGTGGTCCTGGGCTGTGTAAAAAATAAATAAATAAACAAAACTAAGAAAACTAGGAGGAAAGGAATAAGTAAATATCATTCTTCTCCATTCTCTGTTTCAGCTCCTGCCTCCATATTCTTGTATTGAGTTCTGCCTTGACACACCTTGATGATAGATTATCAACTGGAAGTCTAAGATTTAATAAACTGTTTCCTGTGCAAGTTGTTTTTGGACAACGTTTTATCACAGTCATAGAAAACAAACTAAAACAGTAGCCTCTTCTTCTCCTGGGCCTCTAATACCATCTGTATTCGACATTATCAAGAGCTTATTGATATGTGAAATCCACCAGTGGGAATGGTATGTATGGCTTGGATCTACTTTGTTGTTCTGATCAATAGTTAACCATGGGTAGTCACTGAGTAGAGGATGAATATCAGTTTTAGAGACGTCATCTTAGGAAGTCAAGTCTGAGACAAGGAAGCATGTTCCTTGATCCATAGTATGAGGGGCTTTGCCATCCTTTATAGTGACTAATGAGCCACTATCTAAGTCCCAAGTCAGTGTTATAGTGTGCAATACATTCTTAGCCACAGCTGCTGGTTCACTTTGGGTGAATAGGTTTCCTTTCTTTACAGTCACAGGGAAGGAAGCATGAAGATCCCATCTGGAGATAGCATATTGGAGTTCTCAGTGCTTTGAAGATAGGAGAGTTCTTTAATCTATGGGCTTGTCAAGGGACTATATTCAGTGAGAGAGCTAGAATTGTGTCTCAACAGGAAAGGAGATGACAGCAAAGAGCAGTGAGTTCTATAGGTTGGCAGCAGAGCATCGCCTGGGAATTTATTAAATATGTGACATTTTATGATTATGGAGTTACAGTCTACCAAAACATGTGTATATAGACATATATGTATGCATATTTAGTGTGTGTATGCATGTTGTTGGGGCAAACGTGTATATGTATATGCCTGGGTGTGGAGGCCAAAGGTTGATTTTGGATGTCTTCTTCAATTCATCTCCATCTTATTTTTTGAGACAGGGTCTCTCACTGAATCTAGATCTTACTAATTTGGCCAGACTATCTAGCCAGTAGGACCCAGTGAACCTCTTAGCTCCTCTTCCTCATCACTGGTGATATAGATGTAAGATGGCACCCTTGGCTTTCTACTGCCTGCTGGGGATCCAAGCACAGTCTACATGCTTCCACGAGAAGCACTTTATTGACAGAAACTTGCCCCAGTCCTTAAACCTAAGCAAAATCTCTAAGTGGCTTTAATAAGTATTACATTTTAAGTAACACTAAGCTAGAAGAAAGTGAAGGCTGCCACATTGCTACCGTCACTTGACTTTGAGAGTCTGGGTCCTCTTCTTCTGCTTCTGCCACATACTGAAGGATATATCAGCATCTCATTCAGGTTCACTAACACTCTATACCCTCCATGATATCTTGGGTAAGAAGAATTTCAGATGATGAAGTTCCCTAGTACTGGGGTGCAACCTTACCAAAGTTCAAGTTGGCATCAGGAATATTGGGTCAATAATGCCTGACAAAATGACATTTGGGAAATACTACCTTCCCTGTCTCCAAAATGACACATCTTAAGTTAAAACTGCTTCTATATTTTAATTCCGTTAACCCAAATACCTCCTAACTTTGTCATTCTTTGACAAAACTCCTCCTGAGTGACTTTCAGGGACTTGAAGGAGATAATTTGTCCCTGACGACGTTATATAATTAAGCGACTCGTCCTATAGAAAACCAAGAAGACAAACAAACAAACAAACAAACAAACACATTATTCATTACTTTCAGGTGTAGAATACTTTTCTGATAGGCAAGAGAAAACAATCAAATGTTTGAACTGAGAAGGGTCAACCATTCTCCCTCGAAGCTCTATGATTCCATATGCCTATTTTCAGGAAATAAAATTATAGTTACATGTCTTAGTCAGGAAGTTAAGCCTGCCCACTGCAAATGCCTGACCCCGATCCTTTTCCCCTCTACACTCTGAGTACTTCATGAAGAAAGGAAACAGCTGGCCAGCATCTTCTGTGCCATTTCCACCTCATTCCAACTGACTTCTGGCTACAGAACTGTTTAATCACCGACTCTCAGGGAGATTTTAGCAATGAATACTATAGGAAATGACACGAAATTTCAATTAAATAATATTTCCAGGAGAATTTTGATCGGCTCCCTGACAGCAAGATGATTATGATCTTTAGAGAATGGGGTGTGGATGGGAAGGTGATCATGACTGCACTCTCCCAGTGAGCTCCATCTGGACACAAGCTGCCCCACTTGAGAAAACGTCTGATATTTTCCACAGAAAGCACCTTCCACATGCAGGCACTTTCATCTGAGCCAACATAAACCATGATATCAAAATTTCCCACTTTCTTCCAATTTGTGGTAACCTTGGACCATAATGTGAAGAACAGAAGATGGCAGGTCAGTTTTGTTTTTGATATGAAAGTGATGTCAATTACAGTTCTTGGGTCTGGTTTATTGTAATATTCAGAAATTGTCATTGTTTCACAGCTCCTTAAACAGGATTCTTGTAAAAAGAGCTCTTAAGTCATCAGATTTTCTTCCTTGTTATTCTATTACTGTTCAAAGAAAATTAATGTTCAAAAGATGACTCTAGGGTTTGTGAGATCTTTCAGTATCAAAGAAAGATTAAGTTACCCTCTTTGAACTGTGTTTGTAATGCAAGAGAGACAGGATTAGCAAGGTTTTCAGAGCTTTGCAAAAGATGTGGAAATAAAGCTAGGTGAAAGAAGAGAATGAGATCATTAATGAAAGCTAAAAAATGAGGTAAAATCTTACAGAGCAGGTGCCAAAATGTAGTCTTATAGATTATTTGATAATTGTGAAGGAAAATTCTTATAATGGAGGTATTTGGCAGGGAACAACTTAACATCACCAAGTTAAATCTATGATAACAGGAAGAACTTGGCAATCTTCACCCTCCAACATGATGCAACTTGAAGGTCATAGAATTTTCTTTAAATTATTTTTGCCAAAATGTTTATTATGGACTTCCTCAAGCCTTAAATCCCAATCTCTACTTGAAAATGAAAATATAATACATAAGGAAGATAAGTAGCACAATGAAGTAATAAGGTGAGTTTTCTGCAAGACACTGCACAAGATCTTTTAAGAATCAATGTCACACACACTAGAATAAGCTGAAGCATGGCTGAACAATATCCAACATCCTAATTATTGGAGCCTATGAACATTACCTTCTATGATAAAGGAAATCTGAAGATATGCTTTAAGAACTTGCAATGGTGAGTTTAGGCATAATAGTTAGTGTTAATTTTCACCTTGTCAAATATAGATTCTCCTGAGAGAATTCTCCTGAGAGAATCTATATTTGACAAGGTGAAGCCTCTTAAAGTAACTGTAAGGGATTATCTTAATTATGCTAATTGGTGTGAGAGGACACACTCATTATGGACATCATTTCCCTGGCCAGGGTATTCAGAACTATGTAAAACTGAAGAAATCGAGCTGAGCACCAGTGTGCATGCGTGCAGCATCCTTTCTCTGCTGTTGTCTGTGGATGTGATATGACCAGTTTCCTCATAATTCCCCCCTTGGGATTCCCTGTCCTGATGGACTGTAGAATGGAACTTGATCTGAATACACTTTTCTCACTTATGTGGCTTCTCTCAGTGTACTTTATCACAGCAACTGGAAAATAGACAAAGACAGTAGGATTCAATCGTAATCAGGAGAGCCTTTATAAATGGGCTGAAGGGGGAGACTTTACACAGTGGAGAAGGGGATAGATGGGATCATGGCCTCAAAGCTTGGGAAAATATGTAAAGCCAGTGAGTGATATTAGCAGGATACAGTATCATTCATTCAAAAGAAAGACAAACAACAAATGTTTGGCTGAACATAAAATTTATACATTTATCTGAAGATTCCTAAGCTTTATTAAGAGTCTGTGATTGCTAGCTATCTTAGGATTTATGAGATATAATTTATTATACAAAAAAGTCCCTAAAATTCTGAAAACTTTTACTTCATTGGATCTCTGCCAACAACTTGGCCATTCTGGGAGTCTTGGTCTTGCTTTAGAAGTTGACCTTAAACAATGTCATGTCCAAAGGACAGTAAGGAACTATAAGTGACAATTTTCAGATTTAAATTTAGTCATTCATGTATACTGAACACCATGAAGAATTCACCTGGCTGAAATCCAGGCATTATGCTCAGCCCTCCCTCTCCCCTGGCTTGTCTTTTTCAGCATCATTTATTATACTTGTAATTTACTCTTCAAATTAAAAAAAAAAGATAAATATACCAAAAATGTAGATATTATGCAAACTGTGTGCTGACATCTTCTGCTTGCAGAAGATATTGATATTGTAAGTAACAGTCATTTTAATCTTTACATAAGAGCTCAGACCCACAAGGGCTCTTGCTTCAATCCAACCTATAATATCAAGCCAGAAACTCCCTTACCACAAATAGTCAATTTAAGAACTGTTATTAGATTTGCCTTTAAGCATATTCAAATCAAAAATAGATATTTGGTTGTGTAACAAAACCAGTAATTAACCCCTTTTAAAATAATTTAAATTTCAAGAATTTGTCAATGTGCTATAATCTACACAAATTTGAATGAGTTAATTGCTCTGTGGAATATTGTTTTTTGTTCATTCAGCTATTATTCATTTGAAGGTCATGGGAACTCTCCTCAAGAAGCTTAGGCCAATCCTCCTTCTCTGTTCTGAGCATCAGCATGTGAGTAGAGCTACCTTCCATCTAATGAAATTGAGAACAAGTTCATTGCTAGAAGAGGATAAAGATGAAAAGCATTTATCAATTTCTTCTATTAGAAACATTTTGACAACAAAATGAAAAAGTTTATAGCCTAGAGAAGCAATTAACCATTATATAAACAACAACTCAAGGTGTGTATCATAAGTTTCTGTGAAAACTATAAAAAGTATATGTCATATTATTTAGAACACCTTACTTACATCTAGTGGAAAAAACAGGATATTGTTCTCTTGTGCTTAATTTGAACTTGAAACTTTAAAGCCAGGTTGTACTCTGCCTTATTGAGGTATTATCCTAAATCACTCCTGACACCAAGGAAGTGGTGGTGTTTCTACATAAGCAAAGAGGCTGCCTTGTCTGCTTTCAAGGTGCACTGGGTTCAGTTTGAAACAAACCATTGATGTTCTGCTTTGTTGGTAAATAAGTTTCTTTGTTTCTATAACCAATAAAGGCTTCTTTCTTGAATTTGTTTTTCAAGGAATGTATCCTTCCCCCAAATTAAAAAGTTGTGTTTACTTTGCTTAAAACTTTAGTAACATATTTTCCTAGGTTTCATAATAGGAAAGCTTCATTTTTCTACAATCTTAGCTTTAAGAAACTGTGATTTGACACACACACACAAACACACACACACACACACACACACACTTTAAGGCATACTTATGAAAAATAATGTAATGACAATTTCAAATAAATAATTCCTAATCTCATGTGCCATTCATTGCACTGCAAAATTAAAGCATATCCTTTATTTTTCCTACCTGGAAAATAGAGCAAATTTATTCATTGATTATTATTAATGATACTTCACACACTTCTTCGTTTGAAATTATTTTGAAAATATGCAGTAGACAAAAATAGTATGATACTGGCATGGACACACCACAGTCAGTATAGAATGGGAAAATGAAAGTCTCTCCTACAATTACTGCTGAGAAAACTTAATTTCTAATTCCCAGAGTGCTATTTGACCTTTATTTTATATCACACACACACACACACACACACACACACACACACACACACACACACACAAATAATTAAAAATGTATTGAAAACCAAGGCCCTTAATGCCAGTTTGAAAAAAGCACAGAAAAGTTCAGTAAGAAAGAACAAGAAAATATTTTGGACATTGGCATGGAAATAATTTTTTACTTTCACTCCAAAAATTCAGGCTAGATGAGGAAAATTAAAACAAAAAAATGGAATAGCAAGAAACCCAAAATCTTCTGTCCAGAAAAAGAGAAAACAAATGAGATGTTTGTAGATCAGGGAAAGACATTTGCAAGCTATGTATCACATAAATGGTTGTGGACAATGTACTCATGCAAATTAATTGTAGAAACATGAACTTGTTATAAAAAGAAAGAAAATTGTTCTCAAAAATACATAAAATTGACCAACAAATATATACTCAATATCATTACTCATCAGAGAAATGCAACTCAAAACCACCATGAGACACTATCTAACAGAAATAAGAGTTTGTGCTTCAAAGTGGAAAGGTTAAAAACAAAACAAAACAAAATAAAATAAAATAAAACAAAACAAAACAAAACAAAAAACAGAACAAGTTTGTGAGGGGCTGGAGAGATGTCTCAGCATTTAGGAGCACTGGCTGCTCTTGCAAGGACCCTGGTTTGATTCTCAACTTCCACATCTGGCCCAAAACATTGGTAACTCCAGTTCCATGAGATCTGAGCCCCTCTTATGACCCCTGTGGGCACTGCATGACAGAGGTGCCCTTACCTAAGGGCTAGCAATACACTCGTATAAATACAAATGAAAATAACAAACACAATAATTTTAAAAGGTTTGCAAAGGTTTCATGTGATAGCTAATTTTCAGTGTCGACCTGACTGCATTTAGCATTATCCAGGAAACATACATCTGGGAAGTTCTGTTTGCATGGCTGTGCCCAGAGAAGTTTAATTGCAGAAGAGTTACCTTGAATGTGGGTGGTACGATCCAATAGGCTGGGGTGGAGGTCTGAACAGAAGTGATGGAAAGAGCACAAACATATTGCCCTCCACTCTGCCTCCCCACCTTCTGACCAGGATGCAATGTGTAATTGCCTCCCACTCCTGCTGCTGTGACTTCCCTGTCAGGGTGGTTTGTGTCCCCTCAATCTATGAGCTTAAGAAATCACCCTTTCTTCACTTGCTTTTGTTAGATATTCCACCATAGTACCCAGAAAAAATAACTAATATAACCAGGCATCATTTGTAGGTTAGAATGATGCTGCCAACTTGAAAATACTTTGATAAATCTGTTTTTTATTAAAAACTTAGTATTATTTTATTTTTGATGATACAGAAGCAAAACAAATGCTATTGCTTTATCAGTGAGGTAAATAATGGTCACACAATTCTATTTTAATTAGTGATTTGCTGGGGCTGGGGAGATGACTATGGGGTTAAGAGGGCTTGCTGGTCTTCCAGGGGACCCAAGTTGGTTCCCAATGCCCATGTATAGAAACTCACATCTTCCTGTAACTCCTGCTCCAGGGGATATGACCCCTTGTCTGCCCTCAGAGGGCACACACATGACATATACTCATAGACACACACACACAGGCAAATAAAGTATTTTTTTTTAATTTATTTTCGTATGTGTATGAATGTACCGTCTGCACGTAGGTTTGTGCACCCGAGTTGTGCAATGCCGCGGAGGTCAGAGGAGGGTGTCGGATTCCCCTGGAACTGGAGTTAAAGACAATTCTCAGCTGCCATGTGGGTGCTGGGGATAGAACCCAGGTCCTCTGCAAGAGCAGTCGGAGCTCTTAACCGCTAGGCCATTTCTCTAGCCCCACAAATAAAGTATTTTTAATGAATTAGCTCATGATATCTATTCTAAAGTTTGGTACATTATTTTTAAGAAAATAAATAGCTGGAAGCAATGTCGTAGAATATAAATGCATGGAATAAAACAATAAAGCACTGTGGGGAGTGACTTTCATACAGTCAGTAATGGAATGGAGTAGGAGGGAACTTAAGGAAAATGAAATTCGCTGCTGGTCCTTACCTTGCTATTTGTTCTAAACATTCTATACTTTCAGAGTTGGGATTGGTGCACTTGCTGCAAAACTGCAACAGAATGAAACTCCAGATGCTCACAGATGGCAAGCCTACAAACTTAATTAAAACTCATGCTTTATTATCCCAAAACAGGAAAATTGAGAATGCCTTGCCCAAAGAAAATGTTTATGTTTTCTCCTTCTCATCTCCAACCATCCAGAAAACTTCAGGGGTCATAGACATGGAATTCAAATTTCCTTTTGTTGCCAGGCAGGAGAGTAAAATAAAGCTACACACCATTAACCTAAATACTGATTCAGAATCAAATTCAACAAACAAATGCGAATGGTGGATCATGTGCCTAGCATTATATTACTGATTTAATCAGGGTTTAATGAGAATATTATGAAGAGGAATGAAATGTACAGGCCTTCATCAGCAAACACTGATCACTCTCCCACCATATTTTCCCCATTATATGTATTAGATTATAATTTTTTAATTTCTTAATGGCACAGTTTTATTTTTTCTTCAAAGTCACTGAAATAAAAATAAATTTTCACACTATGCACATTTACATATACTGTAGGCTCTTGGAAGATTTTTTTCTTCTTTCTTACAGATCACTATTACATTTTTACCATGCAGATGATGTTGAACTTGAGAGATTATAGTCATTAGCAGTATAGTAGTTTGTCTTTGGATGCTCAGTTATGATTTCATCCAACTACTGCTAGAAGTGTGCAGCTACTATTTTTCATTCAATTTTTGAGGCATCTAAAAACTTTTATCTTTAATTTATCACATGGAATAATTGATTCTGTTATTAATATTAATTCTTTTGAACATAAAGCTTACACATTCCCAAGTCTCCATCGAGATTTTTCATAGAGGTATGAAAATATCTAAATTTTCTTCTTACAGATGTTTCATATCATATACTCTCTATAAAGTATCATTTTTAAGAAAAATCTGTATTTGTAGGCATGAAGAAGATGAGTGGAATTCAAATTGCAGCAGACCAATCATCCAGTACTTTTTCTTTGCCCTAGATCTCCCACAGTAACCAGAACTGTCTTTCTAAAACAAGAATTTTCATTGATTGCCTTTATCTATGCAATCACATCAAAATTCCTTAGCATGCAATCACTATCTTTTCATTATTATCTCAACTTTTTCTACCCTCATTTCTCACTATTCTCCATTCTCCCTCCTTTTGCCACCGTGCTCAATTCACTCTAAAGTACCATATTCTTGGGCTTTGACATTCTTTAAAATTTTGTACCCTTCTGTATGTTGCTATACCTTTTTTTTTTTTTTTTTTTTTTGGTCTTTTTGAGACAGGTTCTCCCTGTAGCCCCAGCTGTCCTGGAAATCGATCTGTAGACCAGGCTGGCCTTGAACTCACAAAGATCTGCCTGCCTCTGCCTCCCAAGTGCTAGGATTAAAGGCGTGCACCACCACGCCTGGCTATATTGCTATATCTTTTAAAAACATTTTTTATATTGTGAGAATTTCAAATATGAGTACTGTATCGCATAACTTCTTTATCATTGCATACACATATAAACAAGTGAATCTGTTTAGTGGGGCTATGTAAGTGTTTAGTGCTAATCACTAGAAATTGGGTAAATATCATGGAGCTCATGCTTGGAGAACACTGATTCTCCTTGTACTATCATTGATTGTCTGTATCCCTCCATGTAGAGATAGGACCCTGTGAAATCTCCCCAACCCATAATGGCAGAACAACTGGTATTGTCTTCATGCAGGTGATGTTTAGACAACCATGTTGAGATTTCATGAGTACATCATGTCTAGAATACTCTAAATATAACTGAGTTAATCATGAATTCAGTAAGTGGCTTATAAGCAATTTGGGAAGAAAGAAAGGATTCATCATAAACAATAAACTGTGGTTTTGATGCATAGGGTATGGAATATCATTCAATTATATATGTATTCTGTCATTTTATGCCATGAAGGTTACTCTGTTTAATGAAATAAAACAAATATTACAAAAAAGAAAACACATGCTCTTTCCTATACATGGAACTTGTTAAAATTCTGATAGTAGATTTTGAGTGTTCTACCCAATTATATAAAATTAGATTTCTATTTAAGAAGACTGATATGCTAAATTGCTTACCTATAGTAGCATTTCATTATATGTCCTTCAAAACTTCATGCTACAAATCCTAAATTTATGAAGTAAAGAAAAGATGGTAGGACAGTAGAAAATATCTAGATAGATGAATGAAAATTAATAGGATTGAAAATTACAGATAAAAGGAAGATGAATGTAGACAAGAGAGAAAAATGCTCTTCTAATTTCCTTTTCCATTTCTATGACCAAACACTTTGACCAATACCAACTTGGGGAGGAAAGGGTTTATTTGGCTTACATCTCCTTAGTCACATTTCATCACTGATGGAGACCAAAGTGTAGGAACTTGGCAGGAACGTGGAGGCAGGAGCTGGAGCACAGGCCATAGAGGAACACTGCTTACTGGCTTGCTCATCTGGACCATACTTCAACTGCTTTCTTCTAAAACACTGGATCACCAGCTCAGGGGTAACACCACCCACAATGAGCTGGGCCCTTACACACTATTCCACAATCAAGAAAATTCCTCACAGATCTGGCCACAGGCCAGCCCAATGGAGCGAATTCCACAATTGAGGCTCCCTCAGTCTATGAGTGTCAAGCTGACGCTAAAGCTATCCAGCACAAATACTACTGTAATTGAAAAGATAAATCTAGAGAGGAAAGAATAGTAGGCATACACAGTAATATTTAAAGGGATAATGAAAAATTTTTTTTGGTCTTTTTAAGTCAGAGTCTCCCTGTAGCTCCAGCTGTCCTGGAACTCGCTATGTAGACCAGGCTGGCCTTGAACTCACAAAGATCCGCCTGCCTCTGCTTCCCAAGTGCTAGGATTAAAGACATGTGCCACCACTCCTGGTTGAAAATAATTTTTTAACATTGAAAAAAGGATTCAAGTCATAGATTCAGCTCTGCAAATCCATCTTGGTAAAGATGTAGAATATCTCACCTGGAAACACTGATGAATCATTCAGGAGGAAATCAGGAAAATTATAGTTGACTTTCTGGCAAAACAAAGAATAAAATATGGTGTTTTAATACAAACATTCACATTGTTATATATGATATTACCTATACAATACACAGGTTGAGGTTATGATTGGGTATAAAGGCATGAAGAATATTCTAAGATCCACACATTGGGCAGTTACTGGAAAAGCATAGAATGCTTTTTTTTTTTAAGGAGATGCTTACTAAAAGACAAATGATGAAGCTGGGCATTGTGGCGGATGCCTTTAATCATAGCTCTTGGGACTCAGAAGCTGGTGGATCTCTGTGACTTCAAGGGCAGCCTGGTCTACACAGTGAATTCCAGGCCAGCTCTGGCTACAGGTAGACACTGTCTCAAAAAGACAAAAAGAAAAAAAAAAGGAAAAGAAATAGAATGTTATGTGGTTTGTCTGCTATTACCATCACTGTGATTTAAAGCATCTGGATATGAATGTAGACACATTGTTTGGCTTTCCTCAAGATGTGGAGAAGCAATATAATGGTGCTGCTCCCACTCCTAAGAGCAAAGTCTGGGCCTGCAAACCAAACTCAGAAGATCCAGGAAGCTTCCCAGAAGAGCAAAAGTGAAGAAGCTGCATGAATGACCTTAGAGACATACAGAAGAATGCAAAGATAGAACATGCAGAAGTCCCGAGAAGTCACATGTTCAGGGGAATAAAAGTTACTGAGATGACTACCATACCTTTGGAAAGAGAACCAGCTGGTATATTTCAAGCATTTAAGAGTATGAAGTGGAACGTGTGTGTGTGTGTGTGTGTGTGTGTGTGTGTGTGTGTGTGTGTGCTTCAGTTCTTCTCATTGAGTTAGTGGGAGGACGGTAATGACTAAAGTACCACTGTAAACAGTTTTAATCAGAAACAACAGTTCAAAGGCAGTTATCACATGTATTTCAAATAGCTTTATTTTCATTATACTAATTTATAATGGACATGATTTTTCATTGGTGAAATTTGTGAGGTCTAAAGTCTTAGAAAAACATGACCTGCTTATCTTAAATTTAATGTAAGAACCTATGAACATCAGACACTTCAGGAAGAACATGGAATCTTAGGTTTGTTTAGTGTGGTAGGATTCTCTAGCTAGCTTAGAACACTACCAGAAGCTTATTTGTTGTTCAATTAAATATTTCACACAAGCTTTGTAGAGAGGAGAGAATCCAAATAAGATTTTACATGACAGTTACTTCATGACAGTTTCTTGTGTCTGTTCATTAATTAATATTTATGTGACAAAATTTGTTATGAATATTTTTGGTCACATAGATTACTAAGATATGGACTTAATTGATTTCACTTATTCCTAAATATTAGAAACTGTTAATGCCCATACTCTTCTTCTAGGAGGGTGTGAATAGGTGACTGTGCTTCATAACACCTACACATGTTCTCCTAAAACTGACTGATTTCTGGTACATGGGCAGAGAGGAACACTAGACAACTTTGGGCAAGTTAGTAACTTCATTTGAATGGTATTTTAGAATAACTATGATTCAGTATGAATGAATACTTTTAAAATATTTTTAGTTTGTCGAGGATATTGCCCTGTGGCAGAGCACTTGCCAGAAGCTTGAGACCATAAGTTCAGTCTTAAGTACTGAAATTAAATAAATACACACATAAATAAGTAAATAAAAACTTACAGAAATGGAGGGAGTGAGGAAGTGGGGCAGTGAGGAGAAAGATTGAATATCCACGGACTATTCAATAAGCAGTACCTATAATCAGTACTACATTCCTGGTGATGGAGTTCAAAGGGCTGAGATGGACTCCAATTATATTGTTATATTGACCAAATAGAATTACCAGGACATGGTGAGGTTCTGCATGTGAAAAGTAGACAAGCTCACTGAAGATGGTGAAAACAGACAAGATGGAGTTGATTTTATGCTAATGTACATTTTGATAACATGTTTCTAGAATGTTAGTATTTATCAGCTTCTCATACAATGGCAAGTGAGCTTAAAAAATTTAACTGTTTAGGAAACTGCCAAGTTTTTAAATTAAGTTTGCTGATTAACATTGCATAATAGTGTCTATTGGATAATTTTCTTTAAAAAGGGTATTTATGCCTGCCGGGGGTGGTGGAGCACGCCTTTAATCCTAGCACTTGGGAGGCAGAGGCAGGTGGATCTTTGTGAGTTCAAGGCCAGCCTGGTCTACAGAGTGAGTTCCAGGACAGCTGGGGCTACAGGGAGACCCTGTCTCGAAAAGACAAAAAAAAAAAAAAAAATTAAAAAAATAAAATAAAAAATAAAAAAATAAAAAAATAAAAGGGTATTTATTTTTATTTTATGTGTTTGTCTGTTTTGCCTACATGTATGCAACTGCACCTGTATCATGAACCTTTTATTTACTTTCAATAACAATATTATTTCAACTATTAACCAACTGATTCTTACTTTATACATGCTACTTCTTTAAATTAACTGAACTTATCTAGGATTTATCAGAGCTCTTTATTTTCAGTTTTTCTTAAAGTTAAGACTATATACTTATTCATTAATTCACTCTGGCTCTACTAACTATCCTTCTTTGCCATTTTTTAAATAAAATAAGATTATTTATAGATATAGTAATATATATATATATATATATATGTATATATATATTTGAACTTTGTGCTTTTGATTCTGTCTTTCTACTTTCTATTGCTGTGATAAAACAAACCAAAACCAACTTGAGGAAGAAAGGTTTTATTTGGGTTGCGTCTCTCAGTACATCATCTAGGGAAGCCAAGGAAGGAACTCAGGACAGGAACCTGGAGGGAAGAGCTGAAGCACAGACCTTGGAGAAACACTGCTTACTGGCTTGCTCCTTTGGCCTGTGCTCAGTCTTCATTCTTATACAACACAGGACCACCTGCCTAGGAGTTGCACAAAACACAGTGGTCTGGGCCCTCCCACATTACTCTCCAAGTGATAAAATGCTCCACAGACATGGCCATGGGCCAATCCAATGGAAAAAAAATTCTCTCATTTGAGATTTTCTACAAGTTGATAACTCAAGCTGTCCAACACAGCTCATCTCATATATAATATATATTATATGTGATATTATAATATGTATATATCATCTCATATATATCACTAATTTAAGTATACAAGTGCTAAATGTGTAGGTGCACAGACAACACAAATAGATAAATATAGTTGGATAATGGCAATGCAAACATGTATTTATAACATTGTTATAATTGCAGAAGTTGCTCTCTTGTCCCTTTAAAACCGAAATCTTTCAAATAAAACATTACATTATGTAAAACATGTGATTCTCTTTCTGGTTAAACTCCTTTTGCATACAACAGTATGCTCAGGCAATCCATCTATGTTATCAAGTGTTCAAAGAGTTCATCGTATTTTTAATTATTATTAATATTTATGTTTTTGAATATGCCATCCTTTTGTTATTGAGATTGTTTGCCTCAAGTTGTTACTCTTATAAATTGTACTTTTATTCATTTCTTGGATCTATCTTTTGATGTATGCAGTTCATTTTCTTGGGTCTAAGTCTAGGATGGGTAGCTATGGAGTGAGCATATCCTTGATATTGCTGATAATATTAAAGCATATGTTTGGCATGATACTGTATTAGCACTATCCTAAAATACATGAAAATTTCAGTTCCTAAATATTTTAATAAACATTTATAAAGTTTTGTTATCTTTTAAATTTATTTCCGTTTGTTTTCATTTTAACCACATAACCAGGGATGAAAAGGGATAATTTTCTCCTGTGTGATGATGTTAAGCAGTTCTTTCCTAGGCTGTGGACCATTTACTATTGGTATGACAAAACACCTTGACAACAGGGCTGGAGAGATTGTTCAATGGTTAAAAGTACATACTGCTCCAGCAGAGGAACCACTTGAAACTGGAACTCCAGAGGACCCAATGTTATTTTCTGGGCTCTGGGCACCTGCACTCACACATGTACATGGCTTCCTAAAAACATGCACATATACATCTGATCAAAAATAAAATAATCTTCAAAGTACACTGATAAAAGCAACTTAAGAGAGAAAGGATCTTCATAGTCCACAGTTGCAGGCTACACTCCACCATTGAAAGGAAGTTAACCGGCAGTAGCTTCAGGTAGCTAAGCACACTCTTTCCACAGCTAAGAGCAAAGGGCAGTGGACTAATGCATGAATGTTCTTGCTCAACTCTCTTTCTCCACTCTTATAGAGATCATAAATCCTGGGTGTGGGCTGATCTTTCCACCTTAATTAACATAATCAAGATCATCACCAAAAGAAAGGGCCACAGGCCAACTTGATCTAGACAATATCCAGTTGAGACTGTCTTCCTAAGTGATTCCAGATTGTATGAATTTGCAGTTAAGATTAACCATTACACCTTTGTTGTAAAGGGCCTATGTAAGCTTTTGGTCTACTTTTCAATAGGTTATTGCAATAATTTCTTCACCCTTTCTTCAGTGTTGTTCTAGAGGACTGTCATCTGAGTCAGTCAGGCTTCATCTTCCTTACCTTAGCTGTCCCTGCTTACCAAAGATACTTAAGGCTGGGCTTGTGGACTGTTCATGCTCCCTCTTCCACAGAGAAGGAATGCCAGGGAGAGTCAGGAAAGCCTCACTTGAGTATCAAGCCACATATTCCAGCCTGGGATGAGCAATTCAGCCCTAATAGCATGTGGCCTAGGAGAAGGACTCGAATGTATGGACTAGGGAAGACAAAGGGAAGCTCTCTCACACATTTTATGCACCTGTGGGGAATCCATCGTTAGTGCTTGGGTAAAGACTATTTGGTGTGTCTTAGGGGGTGTGCACCTACACTCCTGTAAGTAACTCTTCACCCATTGCTCTATAAATGATCCCAATAAATTAATTGTTTTCCTAAAGAACATTGGTGGAATCATACTAAAGGTTTGTCATTGGGATCAAGGGAAGAGGGAGTAGAAGCTGTTCACATCATCCCCAAGAGGGAATTTTAACAACAGGTGTCTTAATAATTTATAAATATTGTTATCTAATGTAACCCACACATGTTTGGTAATATCTAAATGTCTTTTCATCATTTCCTTTTGGACATACCCTTTCCGAGACATCATTTTTTAATCTTTAAAAGGGATGAAGAGATGCTTAGTAGTTAAGACAACTGGCTACTCTTACAGAGGACCCAGACTGGGTTCTCAGCATCCACTTGGTGATTAACAACTATCCTTAACTCCAGTTGCAGGGGATCTGATGGCATCTTCTGACCTCTGTGGGCATTGCATGACACTGGTGCACTTCACACTGTATTAGTCACTTTTCTGTTGCTGTGATAAAACCACCAAACCAAAGGAACTTATAAAAGGAAGAGCTTATTTGAGCTTACAATTGACAGTTCCAGGGAATTAAAGCCCATGGTCATGGGAGGCATGGTGGCCAGGGCTGGAGCAGAAAGCCAATGTGCACATCTCCAATGAGCACAGGAAGTCAAGAGAGAGACAACTGGAGCCTGCAAGACTTGTTGAACTCACTAAAGCCTGCCCCCAGCGTCATACTTCCTCCAGTATGGCCACACCTTCCAATAACTCCCAAAATAATGCCACCAACTGGGGACAAAATTTCTGAATACTTGAAGACTATGGGGGACACTCTCATTCAAACCACCACATTCTACTCCCTAGCCCCCATAAGCTCATGACCATATAAAATGCAAAGTACATTTAGCACAACCTTAAAAGTCCCCATAGTCTTTACCAGTCTCAATTATATTCAAAAGTCTATAGTCCAAAGTCTCTTCAGACACTCAGGCCAATCTCTTAACTGTAAGCTCCTGTAAAATCAAAAGACAAATTACATACTCCCAACATACAGTGGAACCAAATACACATTCTCATTCCAAAAGGGAGGAATAGAGGCATAGCATAGACCAAAACAAGACCAAAAACCAACAGTGCAAACACCAATCTCCATGTGCAACTTCTGGGACTTTACTTCCAAAGGGCTTAGATGGCTCAGCTCTTCCAGCTTTGCTTGCAACATACATCTCTTCCTTAGGATAGATACCACTCCCTGTATGCAGCTCTCCTTGGCAAATATCTCACAGCTCTGGCATCTCAAATGTCTTCTTGGGATTTCTGCTGCCAACCAGGCTTCACATTCACAGCTTCACGAAATGGCCTATCAGGGCCTTCTTTATTTAGGGACACCCCTGCGGCACTCTGCCTGTCTTCTGTGGCTCTCTGAAACCGAGGAGGAAGAACTGGTGACCCCTTTCTTGTATCCTTCATGCCTTAAAAGCCAGCACCACGTGAATGAAACTGCCGAGTTTGGCTGCAAGTTTGGGATGGACCCTGGCCTATTTCAACCACATTTGGAACTTTTCTCTGCCCTGGACTTGTTGGAGCAGAAATCCCTTTCATTATTTTCCTTTCAAAAGTTGGAGGCTTTGCTGGGTGTGGTCTTGCCCTGAAGGTACTATTTCTGTTGTTTACTTGTAAATCTTAGGCCCCACCTTTAATCTTCCTAGTGTACTTTTCAGATCCAAACTGTACATTCTGCATTTCTCTCTGCCCCATCTGCTCTTTTTCACTGTAGATCTGCACAATATTCACCATTAATAGCCATGCCACCATTTCTACATTAGATTGTCTTGAAATATCCTCCACCAAAGACATTAGTCCATTGCTTTTCAATTTAGCATCAAGCAAACATTTGGGCTGTGGGCAAACTATGGCCAGACTTTTTGCCAAAATATCCCAGTTGCTGCCTAAGTCTTTATTTTCCTCTGGAACTACATTTTTTGCAGCAATGCTTTCTTCCAGGGTTCTACTAGAATGGCCCATTAAGCTCTGCTTAAAGTAGTCAACAGCTTTTCTAGCCCAAATTTCCACTCTCTGGTACCAAATAGTATATTAGTCACTTTTCTGTTGCTGTGAAAAAGCCACCATGACCAAGGGAACTTATAAAAGGAAGAGTTTATTTGAGCTTAAGATTGGCAGTTCCAGGGAATTAGAGTTCATGGTGGCAGGAGGCATGGTGGCCGGGGTGGAACAGAAAGCTGAGGTTCACATCTCTAATGAGCACAGGAAGTCAAGAGAGAGAGACAATTGGAGTCTACAAGACTTGTTGAACTCACTAAGACTGCCCCCAGTGATGTACTTCCTCCAGCATGGCCACACCTTCCAAGACCTCCCCAAACAGCGCCACCAACTGGGGACAAAATGTCTGAATACTTGAAGCATATGGGAGTCACTCTCATTCAAACCAGCACACATACATACAGGCAATAAATACAAATAATAAAATAAAAATATTAAAATATAATGTATTTAGTAATCATATCTTGGGTGCATATTTCACTTTCAAAGCTTTATAGATCAGATCAAGCTTGCTTTTAACTTGGTGACATTTTTTTTCTGAATGCTCAGATCATTTACCTTTCGCTGACTCCATTACAAGGCTAGTCATCTCTCTGTTATAAAAGGAAGGCCATCTATGCTGTACCAATATTATTCCCAAAGCTTAGCAGCTTTTCAAAAGGGGAAATTTTTCCTTGCAAAAATTTCACAAAAGTCCTTTCCTTTTCCTCATGGACCCAAAGGTGGTCAATGTATCTGGAGAGAGGTGTGTTTTCCAACCGTATGCTCTACTGACTTAAGAAGCAGAACGACTCTTATCCAGTATTTGGATCAATATTTCTATTTATTCACAGGCTGCACTGGTCCTTTATCAATTACTTTTAGAGTATTAATCCAGGGAACAATTTATATCGTTTACAGATGTATTTTTCCTACAGATTAATGGCTTAGATATGCAGAAAATCTAAGGACTATCCAGCCAGTACAATGTTCCCACATAATCTACATTTCTGAGTCTTCTAACTTTGCTGGATATCCAGAAGTTACAAGAGAACAAGTATACCTCCCTCTTCAACTTTTAAGATTCAAAAACATCCCTCAACAACACTCAAGCCCATTTTCATTAGCAAGTTGCAGCACCATAGGTATGACTTATCCTTGCACCAAAAAACTACTCTCTATACTTTTAACAGGCTCTCTGAGCCCTCAACTCTAGTGGCTTGGGCATATAAACTTAATCTCTCAGCACCCTAATATGCCCTCCTCTCAAGATAGTGAATGAATGCTGATGATGTTGTTTAACATATTGAAATGATGGAAGCAATATACTACTCTCATTGGAAACAGTGAGAATAATATTTGCTTTTGCTATAGTGTAGGGTGGATTCTAGCTTCTACTTCATAAATTGTTGTTGGAAAGATTGTTTCAATAAAAGCATAAGTAAAGCTGGGCATGGGAGCCCCATTCTGACAAACATCCAAAGGAACGAAAGGGTGACCCTCAGAATCCTGTTATCACTCTTGGCCTTAAAACTGACAGCTAAGAGCCAGGCTTTCTTTATTCAGGGATAGTTGTCATGTGGCTTAGGAATGTCAGAGCAGACTGCAGACTACCAACTGCTTTCTTAGGTACTGATTGCCACTTCTCATTAACAGAATGAGTGCTTTAATTTCAGATACTTTGTATGTCTTTAAACTCCTGTGACCAGGCAGAAGTGGGAATCCATTGCCACCACAGTCAATTTGGTGTCATGACTGAAGACACTGTTGGAAATGCTCAGTATTTGGCCTAGGTGTGGCACTCTTCCCTGTCCTCAGTGACACAATAGTTATATTTTAAATGCCTTCCTACTAGTTGCTACCGTTGTAATTTAAAAGATGAATTCCATCATCGATTGAATAACTGGTTAGTTTCTTTAAGGTCACCCATTTCATTGAAAATATGTCTACAGGGAGACCCTATCTCGAAAAGACAAAAAAAAAAAAAAAAAAAAGAAAATATGTCCAGGTCCCACTAAGAAGTAAAGGGAGGGGTGACTAAAGTGTTCATCCTCACAACCTCTGGTTGAGTGCACCTCCTATTCAGAGAATGGACATCCACAAATGACCCATACTTGTGTCAGTAAATACCTCACTACCGTGCTTATCTTCACAAGGCTGAGAGATGCCTTTGCTCTTCTTTATTAGCTTTCATTGACAATGAAGATTTAATCATTTTCTGTGCTTAGATATCCTGGGAGAGTTATCAGAAAAGAAGATAAAGGATCAACGTGAATTGACTCTCTGTCCAAAGACAATTTATCATAAGAACACTTTCCTTTACCAAGTCTACTAAGTTATGTCTCAAATGTCACATAAGAAACTGATCCTGCTCATCTCCTTGAGAAGTTTTGTCAATACTTTGAGTGCTTTCACGATCATGTGTAAGGGAGAGGTGCTATTAGTTTCTGTCGGTTGCCTTTATGAACATGGAGGAATAAGCTTTCTTTTAATTATATATAGTGCCCAAATTTTATGGTTGATTTTTTTTCTCTCTCTCTCTCTCATTCATGTTTTCTCATTTAGATATAACTTCTTCATAGATGTACTATTATTTTTGTATGTATCATAGATAGAGCCATTGGAATATTGTCATGGATCCTAGTGTTAGTCTGTGCCAATAATTTTAACAAATTTTAAGATGTATCATTTTCATGTGTAAGGCAAACAACAGAGCAATAGCAATCAAATCATATAGGAGTGTAATATTATATCAAGCATATGTTTTGTCCCCTGATTTAATTTATGAGAGCATTTCCAGAAATATTTAGAAATTTCCCCCACTAATTGGCATGCTTGACAGTTGCTCTATAGTTGCAATTCTATGAAACTCTGTAAGGACATATAAAACAATAGTAACAATATGGCAGTGACAGGGCAAAGGGACATCACAATTCTGGGAGGACAGGGTGATAAATTTTTCTAAGCTGATGGTTCTAGGGGGCCTGATTCTTACGGCTACCTGTTTCCCCTCCTGCTCAGAGCACTCATTGCTCTGCAACAGAACTCTGATCTTGAACAGAAAATTGTAGTCAAGAGAATTGAGTCCATTCTTATGTGCTCTTTGAAATACTGTTAAAGGACATATGTCTTTCAAATAATACTGCTGAGTTTGATGGTGCCAACAAAAGGTCAGTAAATATATTAATGATGGAAGAATGGCGAGAGAAATATATGAAGGCAGAAATCCCAAATCACAGCAATAAATTCCTTTTCTCATGAAACTGAATATAAAACAGAGGCCATCAATGAAGCTTTAATCACTGAACTTTGAAATGTGCTTTCAGTTTGCATATTTTTTCAACCTAATGGAAAACTCTTTGAAAGTGTCTCAGAAGGTGTTTATTGTTTTCAAATTCCCAACAACACTCAAGTGTAGTTCAAGCTGGGAGTGGACAGCCATCCTTACCAGTACTGTTTGTATCGCTGTCTCATGACCTGTGAGAATTAATGCAGCTTCATTGACTGCTCCTCTGCCTGCTTCCTCCATGAATCTCAGACATCTTCAGACCCCATCACTGATGAGCTTTGGCTCTAATTGGAGTTCCATAAAGGTGATCTAAATAAATAAATGATTCATGAAAGATGAAATTATAAGGTCAGAATGGCATATATTGTCTGATCTCTTCTACTTTTTCATGGAATACCTAATTTCCAGCATAGATATTTGGGAAACATGTTAGATTTGCAGAAGAAAACAAGAAAACACTTCTAATAGGACAAGAGAAGCAGTATTCAAAGGAAAAGAAAATTTGGGGGACCAGTTGTCTATTTTATTATCTATCTATCTATCTATCTATCTATCTATCTATCTATCTATCTATCATCTATCTATCATCTACTTTAGCAGGGTCTGAGGTTCCCAGGAGGACTTTGAATTCTGTATGTCTTAGGGAAGTTTTACCTGACATCTTAACAAAGCCTAGATTCATTTGAGAACATGGTATCAATGGAAAAATTTTTCAGATCACATTGGGCTATGGCCATCTCTGTGATTATCAGGTGATATAGGAGGGCATAACCTATGGTGGGTGGCACCAATCCCTGGGCATCCTGTCCTGGGTTGTATAAGAAAGCTAAGTCAGCAGCATTCCTTTATGGTTTCTGCTTCAAGATCCTGTTTGAGTTCCTGCCCTGATCCCTCAATGATGAACTGTAACTTCTAAGGTGAAACGAACTCTCCTCCCCTATGACGGTTCAGAGAATTTCATTGTGCAATATAAAGGAAACCAAAACACTGTGGAACTGAGGAAGGAATGGAACATCTGATTCAACTGCCTCTGCCTGCCCAATGCTGCTGTTACCTACATGAGCCACCATACCCAGTTTTATGCAGAGCTGAGGAATAAACCCAGGGCTCCCTTTATGCTAAAGAAGTTATCTACCTACTGAGCTATACCTCCAGTCTCAATGTCTCATGAGGTTATTTATCCATAATTAATAGGCACATCTAAATTCCAGATTTTGAAAATAGCACATCCAATGATATTTAGAAAGAACAAATAGAGTGTTAGACAAGAATATATATCCTTCAGGGAGAATATGAACCATTAGCTTATTGTCAGTATAGAAACAAATAAGGCAATATAGTGCTAAAAATGCTCTGCTGAAACAAGAATGAATGAAGTGGCCTGGAGGCATCATAGGTAACAAGATCAGAGAAGGAGGTCTACTTTGAAATGTGGTGAATGAGAAAGAAGAGCCACATGATGATATGATGAACAAATTTGAAACCACAGCTACAGGAATAGACAAGCTTAATCTTAGGAGATTCATATGTCCAAGAGCTAAGGAGAGAAATGCCACCATAGATGAGTTTGTGGAGCAAGAAGCAGAACCAGTGAAAAGGAAAATAGGTCTTGGGTGCTAGAGAGATGACTCAGCAGTTAAGAGCACTGATTGCTCAAATAGAGGACTCAGGTTCAGTACCCAGCACCAGAACAGTATATAAAAACCTTCTGTAACTCTAATTTTAGGGGATTCAATTCCCTCTCTCCATGGGCATTGCCCATGGAGGTACACTTACATACATGCACAAGAAAACATTCACACGTGTAAAAGCAAGCAATTAAAAAACACATTTCAAAAGAAAATAGGTCTTAGAAGATTTCAAAGAGACAATTACCTTTGCTGGTTCATACTTAACACAGTGAAGGGGTTATTAAAATATGAAATATATCCATATTACTTGATTATAAAATATCACATGTGTTTTCAGAATGTCTAAATGTGTTGATCTCAGCCTGCATCCTAGGATCCTAGTAACATGCATCTGAGAATTTTTCTCTAAGGCCTTCTCTCAGCACTTCATCTGACCCTGGCAGAATCGTTGGTAATGTTCTTCACAAAGATAGGTAAGTTAAATATCACTTGTGATTTGGGGCAATGAATAGTGATATATGTGAATTTTATTAAAATAGCCATAGGAAATTGATGAGAACAGGAGAAAGAAGTCTTTCAGGTAGCTAAGGTGGGGACTTGGCAAACAGTTTTCTCCTTGCTTAAAGCCAGGAATGTTTTTGCTTCAATCAACTGTTCTGTATTGAGCATATATGAACTAGTTTAAATGGTCATTTCTTATTTTCATCCTTCTTCTCCGTTTACACAATAGGAGCTGCCTGGAAGATAAGATAAACATGATCAGATACTACATGTCCCTTGAATTTCCGTACAAAAATTCTAGCCCAGCTACCCACAGGGAGGAATTCATAGACATCTGATGAGGATCTGTGATTGGGTTATGTGGACTGATCAGCCCAGGTCCCCTTATTTCAGCCCAGTAAAGACTTATTAACCTCTAGACAAAGACTGTTGGGCATTCCATTTGGGACCCCTCTTGTGAGTGCTCTGCTTGCTTGCTTTCAGCAATAAAAATCCTCCTTTGTACTTTATTCTATATATAACTGCTTTCTTTTTTTATTTTTATTGATGTTTTGTGTATTTCATACATCATTTTCCAATTCAGTTCAGGCATATATCCCCTTCTCTTCCCCCCACCCGACTCCTACCCATCCTAGATCATGCATTCTGCCGTAACTTTTCTGCATCTTTCTCTGTTTTTTTGTTTTGTCTTGTTTTCATTTTTTTAACAATAAGTGATAATTTGTGAGTACAAGCATCCTTCATGTAAAATCAATTTGCGAGCAGCTGTGCCCAAACCCACACAGCTCATGGGTCCCACCATCCAGCAGGGGGGGCTTTTATGTTCAATCAAGTTGATCAAATGAGTGTCCAGTCTACATTGTTGTAGTTTCACCATTCACCCCAATCGCAGCCCTTACATTCTACTGCACCCCCTCTTCCATAGATTGTTCCCTAGGCTTAGAAAAGGGGCACAGGTGGATGAGAAGCAAAACAGTCTACTTTCTCTGGAGCTGTTGTCTTGGTCTCTAGTCAATTCTGGCTGTTTTCTTTCATGGGCTGCCAGCTTAACCCCCCTCCCCATAGAATAAGGAGAAATATGATGATGATGAGGTCATTCTCCAGCTGTAGATTGGAGCCAGCTGTTATAGAGGTATTGTCTTGTGTTGGGCACAACAGCCTGCAGATAGGTTTTGCATGAAGGATGCTTGTACTCATGGATTATCACTTATAGCTAAAAATGAAAAAAAAAACTGAGAGAAAGATGCAGGACAGTTATGGCAGAATACATGATCTGGGATGGGGTGGGGGTGGGGGGGGAGAGAAAGGGAAATAAGCCTGAACTGAATTGGAAAAAATGTATGAAATGCACAAAGCATCAATAAAAACTAATTAAAAAAAAATCGGTAAAACTGCCTTCTTTAATTGACTAATGGACATAGAAACTGTGAAAAGGATTATTCTCTATTCAGAACCAAGTATAATGCTAAAGTCTCCTTAAGCTATGCACTTAAGCAAAATATATTAATACAGGAGCTCTGACATCAACAATGGATTATTCTACCAAGGAGATGTTGGCCAGGGGATATGCGCCCCCACAAAAGGTATATAACTGCTTTCTAAAACTCACCTTCTTTGTCCATTACATTCATTTTTAGAGTTTATGAGACAAAGGACACAGAAGCCCCTGGCCTGGATGTCTATGAGGGCCATTGGCTGTCCAACACCTTGGACCCCAAGTTATACTCATCTGAGATAAGAGAGTCCCTGTCATTCTCAAGGACCCCTTGCTTTTCTCACATTTCAAAACTGTTAGATATTTGAAATAAAAGAAAGAAAAGTATGAGTTGTTTTGTGTAGAGCATATACCTGGTGATAGAAACGAGAAACAGGGGTCCAGGCAAGAGTTATTTATAGGCAAGAAGTGATACTGATTTAGAGTGGAAACAATAGAGAAACCAGTTGATTTGCTCAATATTATTCAGGGATTTTAGTGTTGATCTTTTAAATTAATGCTTTATATACAAGATGGAGATGACAGAGAAAAATTAGGGATGGTTTAGAATTGATTGATGGTATAAAATAAACGTCATGTAACTCATTTTCAGAGGCTGAATGTGCACAGAGGAACAGGAAAAGGGATTTTAGAGGAGTAGGAATTGATAGTTACATTTCAACTAAATTGGTTTTGAAATGCATAATGCATAGTAGACATCTGTGGCCATTAATATTGCTTGTCAGCTTGGCAGGATCCAGAATCACCTAAAAGACGAGCATCTTGGCATGCCTGTGAGGATTACCTAGATTACATTAATTGAGGTGAGAAAACCCAACTTAATTGTGGGTAGCACTTTTCCATGGGATAGGGCCCTGGACTGAATAAAACAGAGGAAGTGAGCTGAACAAAAACATTCATCAGTTTCTGCTTTCTGATTGTTGATGTAGTTTAACCAGTTCATTGTTGGTCCTGCTACCATATCTCCCCTACCATGATGGACCTCTTCTTCCATAAGTTGCATTTGCCTCAGACTTTGTCTTAGCAACAAGAAAATAAACTAGGAAAACATTCAAGTGTGCATGTTGAATGAATTGTTGGTCGGGTTTTTATTTAGAAACAGCTTCAAATGGCAGGAGACTAAATACTATATAGAGAGAATGTGTGTGTGTGTGTGTGTGTGTGTGTGTGTGAGAGAGAGAGAGAGAGCGAGAGAGAGAGAGAGAGAGAGAGAGAACATAGAACATGCATCAGAGACTGAGCTATGAGAATTAGCCTATATGTAGTGAGTAGAGACATAGTAAAGGGTGATATGAAGGAAAGACCCTAAATATCTTGAATGACATCAGTATTTACATATAAAAGAGGGGAATCCAACAAATGAAATTGAGGAGATGCCAATGAGTTAGCTATTAAAACAACTAAGTGACTTTGGAATAAAATGAAAAGAATCAATATTTCAAATATGAGATTATGCTGAATTTCAAAGCTTGAAATTCATTATCACTTAATAGTATTTTCGTCTCTGTACTGCATTCACTGGGTACATAGTCTCTGAGATGAAAGTCACTTTACTGTTTCTTGCATTTATAAGGGAAGCATAGAGCCTATTCTGGATAGAGAGATATGACCCATTATACAATGCCAGCTGAAGTGCTCTAGGAAGGAGGTACTTATATAATCACTCACTTTGCTCTTTCTCCCTGTCTTGATCTCATATTGGAAACTGGAAAAAAATGGTACAAGTGACTTCCATCCATAGATGTAGTATTCCTGATAGGAAAAACTCTACTTCAGTGTCATCCAGAACTGTTATATAAAACAAAAATATAAAACTTATTATTGACTTAAGTCTCTGTAGTTTGAGGTGTCTTGGGTACATTAGACCATCTATACTGTAATCAGTTCAATAGATAAATTTGCTCTGCTAGTAGCTCATTCTATTTGTGTTTCTATAACAAAATCCCTAGCATTAGCTACCTCTGCATTGTCATGTCCAAGTACTACAATACATATAACAAGTGTTGTGTTTTGGAAGAGCTGTAACAAACATGATCTCATAATAGCTGTAGTTACTTACCTGGGCCTGCACAAGAAGAGAGCATGGATCTGAAAGGTTTTCAGAGGGCTCTACTACTTTCTGTTGAACTATTGGCAAGTGATAGATTCTGAAGGAAGAATAATCATTTCTCTAAGTTCTGTAACAACTAGTTAGCCAGCAGGCTTCAGTGAGTATCTGTCTACAAGGCACATCTCTTGTTTTAACAGTGCAAAGTGTGCAAATACTTTTCAATAGCATAATCTATTTAAGGGTATGACCACTTTTTTGAGCTAGCTCTCTCTGCAATGTTAACTGTATTTATGCTTTTTCCACACCAACTATATTCTCATTTTCTCATGCTTTTCAATTTACTATCAATTCTCACTATAAAATGTGACTAAAAATAGCAAGCAATAACCATACTACAGACTTACCATTATACTGTCCTGATATTTCCTCTTTGTCAATTTTAGCTTAATAGTATTGTATTAGTTAATTTTCTGTTGCTGTGATAAAACACCATGACCAAAGGAACTTATAAAAGGAAAAGTTTATTTGAGCTTACGATTGATGGTTCCAGGGAATTAGAGTCCATTGTGGCGGGAGGCGTGGCAGCTGGATCTGGAGCAGCAAACCAAGGGTCACATCTTGCAAAGAGCACAGGAAGCAGAGAGGGCAACTGTAGACCACAGAGGCTTGTTAAAACTCACTAAGCCTGCCCCCAGTGACACACTTCCTCCAGCATGGCCACACCTTCTAAGGCCTCCAAAAAAAGCGCCACCAACTGGAGATAAATGTCTGAATACTTACACCCTATGGGGGACACTCATGCAAACCACCACAAGTATCTACCAAAATTCCCAGTAGATGTTTTCTGGTGGAGTTTTTAGCATCCCTTAAGTAAACAATCATATCATCAGCAAATAGGGATAGTTTGACTTCCTCTTTTCCAATTAGTACTCCTTTAATATCCTTTTCTTGCCTTATTGCTCTAGCAAGTGTTTCAAGCACTATATTGAAGAGGAGTGGTGACAGGGGGGGCCAAGCCTTGCTGAGTTACTTCCTTTAAAGGAAATGTTGTCTGTACATTTCCCATTTATGATGATGTATTGGCTGTGGGTTTCCTGTTTATGGTCCTTGATTACATTGCGGAATGATCTCCAATCCAATTTCTTTCCTAGGCTCTAAGCATTTGTAGCGGCATGCTGTTGCATTTTGTCCAAAGGTTTTTCAGCATAATTGATGTGGTGTGTTTTGCTCTTTGATTTCGTGTAGTTGTTTGATTCGATGATGTTTATTGATTTTCGTATGTTGAAACATCCCTGCATCTATGGTATGAATCAACTTGGTTCATGATGGTATGATCTTCCTTGATGTGAGGTCTGTATGCGATTTGCCAGTATCATGTTTTAGGATTTTGCATCTGTGTTCTCATCGTAGGCGAGAGGGGGCTAACTAATGCGCCTTTTTGGTTGATTCTTTGCCTGGTTTTGGTACTAGAGTGCTGTTGGCTTCATAAAAGGAGAATTTGGAGGAATTCCCTCTGATTGTATACTTCTAAACAGTTTTCAGTAATATGAGTTGTAGGTCTTTTTGAAATTGTTTTATAGAATTACTACTTGAAACAGTCTGGGCCCATGGGCCTTTTTTTAGTTGGGAGGCTTCTTATTCTCTTCAATTTCTTCTATATGTTAGGTTGTTAAGACCCTGCAATCTCTTCTTGCGTAGCTTTGTGATTCCCTGAGATTTCAGATATCCTCCATTTCTTTAGGTTTTCAAAACTGGTAGAGTATAGTTTGTTTTTTTCTTAACCCTATTTTTTTTTTTGGATCTTTTCCTTTATCCGTTTTGATATTCCCTTTCAAACGGATTGTATTGATTTGGGGTTCCTCTTCTTTGTAATTGGGCAAATGGTTCTGTCTATTGTTTATTCTTTCAAAGGAACCAACGTTTTTTTTTGGCTTATTGATTTTTGTATTTTTTCTTTGTTTTTCATGCATCTGATTTTTCGTTATTTTTTCCGCCGTTGCATTTTAGGTTCATCTGTGTTGACCTCCACGGCTTTTATGCTGTTGTGTTAGTAACTTCACTCCTAGAAAGTAACAGATAACACTTCAGACAGTGGCAGATACAAAAATTAACCTGAAAAAAACAATGGCCCTTTCTTTACACCAAAAACAAGCCAAGGCGGAAAAGGAATCACAAGAGACCTCCCACTCATAATAGCCTTAAAAACAAATACGATATACCTAGAACAAACCTAACCAAACGACACCAAGACTCCCTACAACAAAAATTCTAATCCTTAAGAAAAAATTGAAGAAGACAGCAAGATGGAAAAACCTCCCTCATGCCATGGATTGGGAAAACTTACATTGATAAAAATGTCCATTTTACCAAAAACTCTTGTATGATTTTAATGCTAATCCCCAATCAAATCCCCAAGAGTTTTCATTTTGGAAAAAATAATTTTTTAAATCATTTGGAAAACAAAAGACCCCGCCTAGCCTAACAACAACCCTGATAAAGAGCTACACAGGGGGATCTCCTAACCAGACTTCAAACTATCTACCGGGCTATAGTCATAAAAACAGCGGTGACTGGCACAAAAACAGTACCCTGGGCTACAACATGGAAAAAACGAAGATCCAAAAACTGAGCACAAAGTACATATTCAAGCCATCGCATATTGACAAAGGGGGCCAAGAAGCACACAATGGAAAAATAAAGACAGCATCTCAGCAAGGGGGCCAAAACGAGCCCCCACGGCTAAGTAAGAGAATAAAGGATAAAAATCCGACCTCTCTCCCCGTACAAAAGTCAACTCCAAATCGGATAAAAGACCTCAACGTAAACCCCAAACTCTGAAGTTTAGAAGAAAAAGTTGGCAGCGAGTCACAAGACATAGGGCGTACGAAAAGATTCTAAATGAGACATCAGCTGCACAAAATTAAAGTCAACAATGCTGACAAATGGCTCCTCAAAACTCAAAAGGCTCTGTACCTCAAAAGGACACAATCAAGAATTGAGAGAACACCTCAGATGAGGAGGAAACCTTCGCTGCCCTGTCATCTAGCAAGCTTTGATTCCAGAATATATAAACTAGCAAAAACAAACAAACAAACAACCAAAATAAAAAGAAAACAACATTTAGAAAACTGTCAAAGATAGCAAAGAACGAACAGAAGACTTCACAAGTGAGGAATAGAGAGTTGTCCGAAGAAACACGTCAAGAATCGTTGTCAACATCACTATCATAAGGAAAATGCAAAATGAAAACAAACTTTAAGATATTTATCTCTTACTCCAATAAGACTGGCCCAGATCAAGAAAACAAAGATGATTTATACAATACTGAGAGTTTGAGAAAGAAGTCCTCCTCCACGCGGTGGGAATGTAAACTTCTACAGCCACTATGAAAGCAGTGTGATGAACCACTTGAAGACTTGGATAAACTGCCATCCGACCCCCAGCCATACCACTGGGTTTGTACCCTCAAGACTCATTCCACCACAGAGATACATGCACGGCCATTGTATTGTCAGCTCCTTCACAATACAGGAGCTGCAACCAACCTAAAATGCCCTTCACTGACGAGTGGATAGAGGAAAATGTGGCTACATATCACAACATGGATGTTCTATGCCAGGCAGTAAAGAAAAGACAACATCCGAGCTTTGCAGGAAATGGCCTGAGCTAGAGGACACTCATGCTGAGTGAAGTAACACCAGTCCCAGAAAAACAAATGACGAATGGTATCCCTCATCTGTGGATACTAGTACCAATTACCCAGTTGTAAGTATTTCTTGTGTAGGGCCCCCTGAGCTTTTGTACAAAGCAGTTGGGTGCAATGCATTTTGGAAACAACAACAACAACAACAACAGAAACGACTGCATCAAAGAACTGACTAAAACAGTGAACTTCTGCTCAAAACAGTCAACTTCCCCATGGAAAATATTGAGAAAGACTAAGAGATGAAAAGCATGTTTGGCAGAATGCATGAGCTCTGGCGGGGCGGGGTAATGGGCGGGAACACGGGTTTAGAGTTGTTAAAAATAAATAAAAAAACAAAAACAAAAAACAACAACAATAACAAAAAACCAAAATTCCCAGTAGAATCCTTCTTTCTATCCCAAACCTATTAAGCACAGTCCTCACTGTCTACACTTCTGTTAGCATTCTGGTCTTTCACCATAATAGATCAGCTGATGTCAACAAATCCCAAGGCCTCTCTAGTTGCTAACTACAGACTTTTAAAAAATCTTCCTATAAACCACTTTAAGCTACCTAAAACTACATTATCAGGTTTATCTTAGAAAAAATACTACTTGTGGTGCCAATTTTCACTGTGACAAGAATACCTAACAGAATTATGGAAGAAAAGGTTTATTTTCATTCACGGTTTCAGGGGAATTTCTACTCATGACAACTGAAGTATGCAGAAGAGACTTCTCATTTGGTGGAAGATGAAGAAAAATTGACTAGTGCTAGAACCAGGGGTAGAGATAACCTTCCAATACCTGCCCCTAGTGGCCTGGCCCACATTAGCCAGACAGGCTCCTGTTTGTTCGTTGGTTTGTTTCTCTTTTTCTTTCATTATTTATTATTCTTACATTTCAATATGTATGAATGTTTTGCCTTTGTGTATGTGGGTATAACCATAATGTAATACCTGCAGGGGCCAGAAGAAGGCATCAGAATCCCTGGGAGTTTCAGATGGTTTTTACTCAGTTTGTGGGTATTGGTAACCAAACCCAGGTCCTCTGCATGAACAGCCAGTGTTCTAACTGCTGAGACTCTTCTCCAGCCCTGGTTTCAATTTCTAAAGGCTCCACAGCCTTCAAAACAGCATCAGAAGATGGGGCTTAATATTAAAAACTGAATTAAAGGGGGAATTTCATATTCAAACCTTAATACTAAGTAATTTATGAAGAGGAGATATTTATTTCTTAACCATTCTGAAAGTTGGGAAATTCAAGTTCAAGGAGCCAGCAATTTCAGTGTCTAATGGATGCCTTCTACTTGAGCCTATACATGGCATAAAGCTGAAAGACAAGAGCAAATCACACTCTTTATAATGTTTGTATAGAACTGCCCTGAGGGAGGAGACCTCATGTCCCAAGCAACTGTTAAAGGCTTCATCAAAGCTCCAGATTAGAGGGAATCTGCTTAGAATACAGGGCTTTCTTCCAGGGCAAAATGATGCATTCCTGGCATCTTTATATGATGCTTATTTTCCTGTAGGATGAACACATGAGTTCATGGAGGTTATGTATCGCCACTTACCTTTAAAAAAAATCACACTTTTATTTTATGTGTTTGAGTGTATTTCCTGCATGTTTGGAAGTGTACCCTGACATGCAATGTCTTTGGAGGTCAGAAGAGGTAGTCTGATCCCCTGAAACTGGAGTTACAGACAGTTGTCAGCTGCTATGTGAGTTCTGGGGAATCAAACCCAAGTTGTCTGCAAGAATAGCCAGGACTCTTAACCACTTAACTATCTCTCCAACCCCTACCATCAGGTCTTATGGCACACTTAGAGAAATAGGTACTTCTTCCCTGATTTCTTGGTACAATATGTTAAAAGTTTTGATGTATTATTATAACTTCAATAGCAAAAACGTTAATGTAAGCAAACATAATTATCTCTGATAATAAAGATCGAAATGGACCATTGGATGATGTAAATGAGAGGTATCTAATGTGATGATGAAACCAGCTGGTATGTCCTCAGGTTACTTCTCTCCAAGTTTTCCCTAGATGAAAGGCTTCTGAGGAGGAGGTAGTTACTCCACTGATTGTTTGGAAAAATTGTATCAAAACAGCTGAAGGAGTAGACATGGGGGGGGTTGCTCTGGTCTTGTTGGAGCTGCTGAGAGTGTGCATAATCTGCTGCAGTCAAGTCTTCAGGGGTAACTGGGTTGTAGAGAACTTTGAAAAGTCAGTTGCCACACTTCTTTAGAATCTCATATTTCATAACTGTTGGAGGTAGACTTATAAGGACCTGACTCATTTGGCTCACTATGGAACACCTCTGAAAATATATTTCAGTTCCCCAACATGCTATGATGTTGAATGAGGCTATTGTGTCTCTACCAAGACTCCATTTCTCCCTTTCCTGATTCTTCTCCATTACTGGTGATGAGCTAATAAAAGTTCTGAGGAACAAACTCTGGAAAGTTCAAACTACAAATTGTTAAGAATGTCCTCAGAGAGCCGGGCATGGTGGCACATGCCTTTAATTCTGGCACAGGGGAGGCAGAGGCAGGCGGATCTCTGTGAGTTCAAGGCCAGACCGGTCTACAGAGTGAGTTCCAGGCCAGCTGGAACCAAAGGGAGAGCCTGTCTCAAAAAGACAAAAAAAAAGCCAACCAGATTAAATAGTTTTTTATATATTAAATAATTTTTCTATATAAAAATATTAGTTCTATTACAAATATTTTTAATATGGCTATTAGTTTATATTACTATTTATATCTAATGATAAAATAAAAAAATCCTTAATTCATTTGATGAAGACAGGAATTTATGTAAGTGGAAAATATTATTTCCTAACAATATATTTAAAGAATTAAACTGCAACTTTAAGCTATCTAATATGAAATCTACAAAGCTTATATATTTTAAACTATTTAATTTTAAATTTTATGTGTATGAGTGTATTGCCTGCATTTATATAAGTGTATAAATGTCATGTAATACCCTGGAGGTCAGAAGAGGTTTACAGGTTCACTTGGAACTGGAGTTATGGACAGTTGTTAGCTGCAATGTGGGAGCTGGAAATTGAACTGGAGTTTTCTACAAGAGTAATCAATGCTTTTGACCATGGAGCCATCTCTTCAATCCCCTAGAACTTACATGTTGATTTTTACCTAATCTAGTATTTTAACATTTTATTTTTCTATAGAAAGGTTGCATATGATATAATAGAGAAAATGATCCAAGTCTTTATGAGGATTTTAAAACTGCTTCAATTTATGTTTGGTGCCAAATATTGATTCACTTCTTCATCTCAAATCTTCACTTAATAGCATCTTAATAGTTGTGGCAAAACAGCCCATATGGCAGCAGCCACATCATATATTTATGAAGTGGCAATTTTCCACACACAGGATGTGTCAATTTTAAAAGAACAGAGAAATCTCTTAATTACTGTGCTTGCTCCTTATTGCTACTTAGAAATCTTCTCCATTCCAATCCTCTGGGACCTAGTTTATCCATGCAAGACAGCAAAGCTTAGCTTCAACACATATTTGCATATGTAAAGTGGGACTCATGTTTGCAAGCAATACTATTTACATTTATCCTAGCAGTCCTGTAGAAAGCCATTTATAAATCAAGTTTTCAAGTCTGTGTACTGTAATTGGAGGTGCATGGTAAACGTCTGTTTTCTTTAGAACATCTATTAAATTGTTTTAAGATCTCTAGTTTAAGTGAACATAAAAAAGCTCTGTCAAAATAAGGTACATACTATATGCTAATGCTTTGTTCCATGTCAGCATGTATATAGACTTGGCTGTTTTTTGTCAATGCATTATTTAATAAATAAATAAATGAACATATATGAATGTTTTTTCTATCCTATTTAGAAAATAATTTCCCAGCAAGCCGGAAATTACTGAACTAGATCATACAAACTACATGTTATGAACTTATTTTTCTGGTTTAAGTTAATAATGTAGATTAAAGGAAAGAATAGAGATCAGGATATTTAGAATTTTAACGGTGAAAACAATAGAGCTGGAATATTCAAAGTATAATGGTCTGGAGAGCTCATCTATTCCAGGTCCCTGACAATCGCTTCACTCTCTGGTTTCCAGATAGCTGAAGGTATTCCAGGCTTGATGTGCCTTGTTATAAACTGGGAATAGCTGGTCCTTTCTGAAAGCAACCAAGTACATTGAGAAAGAAAAGAAAATCTGAAAACTCTTCTACAATTTTTAGTCACTGTGGATGCCTGCTTCTTGAACTAACCTTTCATGGTTTACTGATGAGGATCCTGGCTAAAGAACCTCATGATACCAGCAATGAGTCTTTTCATTTGGATTCTGATGGGAAAGAGCTAGAAATGGGATTGAAAACTCCTCATACCCAGTGGAGACATTGGTCTCAAAGAATATTGCCTGGGGTTGAATATATATTTATTTTTCTTCAGTTATACAGTTTCAAATTCCAGGCAACATTTAACAATAATTGTCAGATGCAACTGTCATATATTATGGGTTCATTGCCATCTAAATCCCTTAGAACTATTCTTTCTTGAATATCCAGATTGTGAGACAAATAAAATACATGATGTCAGAAAGAAATTCTGTGTATTTATCTCATCAGTGAAGAATAATTTCTGTTGGAGCAATTCTGTTAATTTTCCCATGAGCTGGTATTTTTAGTTTCTAAGTCAGGCATATCAGCACACAAGAAAAGAAAGCAATTTACAACTTTGCAAAGAAATACAGCCTCTTCTACTTCATTCGTGCTTCATCTTGATTATCAACACATTTGTCATTCCACTGTAATTTATTCATTATTTTTACCAGAAGAATGTGAAGGGGAAAAAGAAGATAAGTGCACTTGTCAAAATGTGAAACAGATGCTCTAACGATGATTGGAGACAATTAATGTTTTTGAGAAGGAGCAACAGGCTGGGTCTGTGTTTAGCTTCATGATTTTACAGCAAACAAGAAAATGCTAATGCGAAATCAAGGTTTTATTTTCAGTCAATGGGAAACTATTTACTGAGTATGTCTTGGGCATTTTCCCTTAGATCTGACAGTCTGGATACCTTTAGATAAACGGTTAGGAAAAATGGGGGCATAATATGAACTGAGAAGCCCTGAAGTGGGACTCATTGACTTTTGCTTCTGAATCATCAAATTGTAAATGTCTTCCAGTAAAAATCGGCATGTGTCTGGATAGGTTTAACTGTTACCTTGATACACTTTAGAATTGCCTGAGGCGAGAATCTAAGTTGAGGAATTTTCTAGATCATATTGGCCTGTGAGCATTTCTGTGGGGAATGTCTTGATTATTAATAGATGTAGGAGGGCCCAAACTATGTGAATGGAACTGTCCCTAGGCAGGTGGTTCTGAATTGTGTAAGAAAGGCAGCTGGGCATCAGCTTGCCTGCCATCCAGTAAGCAGTAGCATCCATGAACCCTGCCTTGCCTCTTTGGGTTTGAAGTGAGTTCCCTGATTGGAGTTAATGTTGTGTGGAATACCAAGCAGGCCTGCCTTCAAGTTCTTGCTCTGAGCACATGCTTTGACTTCCTTTAAGTATATATTGTGAGCTGGAATTGTGGCCAAATGAACACTTTCTCCACCAATGTTAGAATTTATCATAGTAATAGAAATGAAACCACAATGATATGGGATGGAAGGCCATTAGGCAGATGAAGATACATGTGTCCATCTTTCTATACATTAATTCCTACTGAGAACAAGGAAGGGAGCATTCTCTCTCTCTCTCTCTCTCTCTCTCTCTCTCTCTCTCTCTCCATGCATGTTTTACCTAGAGACCATAAAAGGATATCAGATGCTCTGGAATTGGAGTTACAGGGCTTATGAGCCACCTAATGTAGGTGCTCAGAACAAAACTTCTATGGAAAACACAGATCACCAAGTATTCTTATTCACTGAGCCATTTTTCCAGCCCCAGTTTGCTTTTTTCAGACAGCTTTCTCACTGATCTAGAATTTGACAAGCAGTCTAGGCTAGTTGGCCAGCAAGACCCAGGAATCTGCCTGTCTCTACCTCCTCACTGCTGAGCTGACAGACACAAGCCCATCTCCAGCTTATTTTTTTATTGAACCTTGTTTATTTTGTGTATGTGTGTATAAATGTGTGTGTGTTGTGGAAGGGGCCACACATGTAAAAACATGGATGTAGAAGTAAAAGGATAATTGGAGGACTCTGTTATCTCTGTCTACCAATTGATGAGCATCCCAAGGACTGAACTTAGATCATGAGGCTTGGCAGCAAGACTGCTTACTTAATGAACCATCTTGTCAGTTCCATGCTTGTTTCTAATGTGAGATTGTCATATATGTGGGGCAAGCTCTTTACTGACTTAGCCATCTTTCCAGGTTCTCAATATCTTTTGAAACTGGAGACTATAGTCCACTTCAGAGGCTAGGAAGGGGAAGGCAGCAAAATAATAAGAAATTTCATACAAATGAGTCAATAATGATGACAAAGAAAAATCAACTACTTTTGTAAATGAAATCGAAGCCCAGGACATTTGATCCTGAAGGGAAGGCTGCTATGATAATGGCAGTAATTTTCAAAGATTTTGTTTTGAAGAAGTTGTCTCTTTCTTTTTGAATAAATTAAATGTTAAAAATATAAGCACATCTTTATTTGATTTCTACATGTCAAAGAAAAAAAAGTAGTGAATAATCTCACTCACATAGCTGGGTGTGGTGGCACAAGCCTTTAATCCTAGCACTCAGGAGGTAGAGGCAGGTGGATCTTTGTGAGTTCAAGGCCAGCCTGGTCTGCAGAGTGAGTTCCAGGACAGCTTGGGCTACAGGGAGATGCTGTCTCAAAAAGACCAAAAAAAAAAATGATTTCTACATGTGTTGAGTATGTGTACTATTCTCCTCGTGCTGTGCAAGCATTCCACCTATGTTTCCATGTAGGATGGTAAGCAGTTAGCTGATCCATCATGCAGTTATTCCCATGCCCTCCCATAAGGTTGTGCACACAGTTGATTATGTCCTTGACAATTAATATAAGTGGTATCACATTCCTCGTTCAAGAAAAACTCCATACCCACAAGGTAGAAGTAAACTGGGTTCCTAAGTGTTGAGATAGGACCATCATTCTGGCATATTTGTATTCTTTTAAAAATGTCAGTCTTTTATAGGTTCTAATACAATCCTACACATCAATAAATGTTTTTCAACTTGTACCAGACCAAACGTGCATCATACTTTTATCATGATCCCTAAGAGTTCTTCTTTAAAGTGGGAAGTTTATTTTGATAAATATTTTCGCTTTTCAGTTAGCATGTGCAATTAAATAGGTAAAAAAAAGTAGTGATTGGTTTCCACTAGCAAGCCTTGTTCGATTAAGGAATGCTCTTGAACAGTGAGTGGTTCTTCAGCTGTTAAAAACTCCAGAGTAAATTAGTGGTGCTGTCAAAACACAGAATGCTGATACTATCTCCAGAATTTCTAATTTGATTCACATGGTATCAATTGTGAAAATATGAATTTTTAAAATATGCTTTTATAATGCAGTTTTAAGTTAACAGCAAAATTGAGATAAAGTTCTAAATTCCATGTATTCTGGACCCCCACTAACATGGATTTTGAATATCATCTTAGATGGTGCTGATGCTGTTAATCTCAAGAGTGCTCTTTAAGAACACATGTTCTTATGGAAGCATGACAAAAACAAAATATAATAAATAAAACAATACCTTCTTGAGTTAATTTCTTTCGATAGGTTTTAAAACAACTTCCTAAAAGTCAGCATCTTCTTTATGCAACAATAATTATTCAAGCTTCTGCCCTTGTCTTCAGATCTCTAAATAGTTGATAAATACTTTGAATATCAAGCTCCCTTGATGCCTTTTGATTTTTTTCTTCCCAGAGGCCACTCTAGTGAACATGTGGAGGAACTGACACAGCTGAAACCAAATGTTCTGCATATCTGCTGGATCACTGGTCTGTGACAGAGAATGCTTTTTTCTCCCTACTAGCTTGTTCCAGTCATCAGATGGTTAGCTTATCGATGATGCTTAGCACTTTAAATGATCCACTTGTCATGTAGGGCTATTAATCTTCACAGTTTAACAGAGAATTGGAAACATCAAAAAGTGGAAGAGAAATCTAACTACTGAAAACTCACAGCAAGTTTCTTATTCCTATAGCTTGGTCTTTTCATTGGTGTATAAACTTGAACTCGGTAGTTCAGCATGTGAAATGACATGTTTAAAGAGGTCTACCTCAGACCTTCACAGAGGTCACCTGGAAGAGCAGACGCCTCAGAGGTCAGAAGCTATACTGGGTCTCTGATACATGTGTGACAAGACTCCTTATGAGCTTTCATGAACATGCCACTGTCCAGTGGAGGAACTTACAATGTTACCTGTACTGTTCTCTGGATCAAAGTAAAATGTTTTTGTCATTAGGAAAAGAATCAAGATTTGGCCAAAGAGATATCTCGATTGTTAATGCCTAGATCATGAGTCATAAGATTTATTATATGTTTGCTTCCGTGATATAAAACATATTAACCATGTTTTAGTTTAGTCTTCATCTTTACACGATAGGTGCCATAAATAGTACTAATGGCTACTGATCTAAACTGTATGCTTCAAAAATATAGTTATGTGAAAAGTGTTAAAAGAATTAAAAATCTTTGTGCTTTCTGAATAAAGCCTTCATGCATTAGCTTGTGGCATTGCCATGAAAATGATTGTCCTCTACAATATCACAGATGCATCTGTGTACATATGTTTTGTGCTTTCAGAGGTCCAGTTTTGGAACTGTGAAACTTTTGTCAGCCCCATATATGCTCAGAACTGAATCACAGGTTTTTAATCCAGGCCTTTCAGTTCCATACGTTTTGATTTCTTAAACTTCAATCTCCATTTTTAATGTAACATCATTTCATTCTCTTCTGCTACCTGCCCTAGATTGAGATAATGTCACAGCAACCCTCCATCTCCAGGTCTTAAAAGAACTGCCAAAGTTCACTGCTGTGGCAAAATCTGCAGACCTTCACAGCTTTGTCATAAAACATTTCAACAGGCCACAGCAGCGGTGACAGCTGTTGGCATTCACCATCTTCCCTGGGTGTATCAAAAATCAGCAAAGCAGCTGAACCACTAAGCAGTGAGACCAACTTTAATAATCTAATAAACTTATTTGTAGATTTCTATGTAATGACAACCCAAGGTAAGAGAGGTACCTTAATGCCTAGTGTGGTGGCACACTCCTTTAATCCTAGCACTAGGGAGGCAGAGACAGGTGGATCTCTGTGAGTTCAAGGTCAGCTTGGTCTACAGAATGAGTTCCAGGCCAGCTGGGGCTACAAGGAGACCTTGTCTCAAAAAGACCAAAACAACAACAAAAAAGAGAGGTACCTTAATATGGTAACACACATATTACCTAAACTAAACAAAATTAAAATACTCATTTCAAAAAGAAAGGGTGATAGTTGTATCAGATATACTATGACTAGTTATTTGAGTATTTGTGGATTTTATCATGTACTGATAATTATGTCACTTTTTCTTAAAATTTAAGTTGAGTCATCATTAGAAAATTTCAAAACTCGAGCATCAAGCAGATGAGAATACCTCTCCCCCCACTACCTCTTTTAGGCAAGCATGTGAATCTGTTCCATCCCAAGCCACCAACAGTTTAGAAACAGATGTTTGGTCCCTGAAATATCTGGCCATTTATCCATCCTCAGGCCTTGATTATATCTTTTCAATTAATAGTGTGTTGACAATAACCTCTGAGAATGAGGGGAGAAGAAAGATACTTATGCACAGCACTGAGTGCAAGTTAAGTGCTATATGAATTTCACCATGGTTATTAGAACATGGTTGTCTTTCACCTGGTGGGCACATATAATAATCTGAGGAGGAATGGAAAAACACCACTGGTGAATGAAGCTTCTCATTGAGTAGTTGTCTACGTACTCTAATTCCTGTTTAGAGAGAATCTCAGTAATTACAAGAGGATGAAACTAGGCATGTTCATCCTCCAGAGAACATCATGTGATTCTTTTTTTTTTTTTTTTGGTCTTTTTAAGACAGGGTCTCCCTGTAGCCCCAGCTGTCCTGGAACTCACTCTGTAGACCAGGCTGGCCTTGAACTCACAAAGATCTGCCTGCCTCTGCCTCCCGAGTGCTAGGATTAAAGGCGTGTGCCACCACGCCCGGCTATGTGATTCTTAAGGTAAATCCTTTGTTGTATGCATCCTGAGAGATGAATGTGATAACAAAAAGGCAAGAGACCAATAGTGAACTGTGGCACAGAAATTGCATTCTACATCAAAACTTTTGCAAAATGTCCCACAGTTAAGAGTAATGCATCGAATTCTAACAAAGTTGTGAATTATATAGTTGAGTTGGAATTGTGAAATGTTTTTTTACCAGATATCAAACTATACTACAGGGCTATAGTCATAAAAACAGCCTGGTACTGGCAGAAAAACAGACCCGTAGATCAATGGAACAAAACTGAAGATCCAAACTTAAGCACATACAATTTCAGCCACGTTATATTTGACAAGGGGGCCAAAAAGACTCAATGGATGAAAGACAGCATCTTCAGCAAATGGTGCTGGCAAAACTGGATCACCACTTGTAGAAAAATAAAATTAAACCCCTACCTCTCACCTTGTACAAAAATCAACTCCAAATGGATCAAAGACCTCAATTAGAAACCCAAAATCCTGAAGGTGTTAGATGAAAAAGTTGGCAGCAACTTACACATCATAGGTGTAAGAAGAGACTTTCTAAATCAGACAGCAGCTGCACAGGAAATAAGGTCAACAATTGACAAGTGGGACATTATTAAACTCAAAAGTTTCTGTACAGCAAAAGAAACAATCAGGGAAGTGAAGAGAAAACCCACAGAGTGGGAGGAAACCTTCATTGCTGATTCATCTGACAGAGCATTAACTTCCAGAATATATAAACTACTCAAAAAACAAAGGAGTAAGAAAACAAATGACTCACTCAAAAGATGGAGTAAAGAGCTGAGCATAGACTTTACAAGCGAGAACATAGAGATGGCTGAGAAACATCTTAAAAAATGTTCAACATCCCTAATAATTAAGGAGATGCAAATTAAAACCACTTTAAGATATCATCTCACCCCGATAAGGCTGGCTAGGATCAAGCAAAGAAAACAAATGATACCAAATGCTGGAGAGGGTGTGGGGAAAGGGGAACACTCATCCACTGCTGGTGGGAATGCAAACTTTTACAACCACTATGGAAAGCAGTGTGGAGAACCCTTAAAAGACTCAAAATGAGCCTACCACCTAACCCAGCCATACCACTTCTGGTTATATAACCACCAGATTCTTCCTACAGCAGAGGTACATGTATAGCCATGTTTATTGCAGCTATCTTCACAATAGCGAGGAGCTGGAACCAACCCAAATACCCCTCAACTGATAGTGGATACAGAAAATGTGGTACATCTACACAATGGATTACTATGACATCATGAAATTTGTGGGTAAATGGATGGAACTAGAAGATTTTATGCTTAAGTGAAGTAACACAATCCCAGAAAAACAAAAAATGAATGATATCCCTCATCTGTTCATGCTAGTACCAAGTTCTTAAGTGTAAGACAAAATGAGTAACATTAATGTTATATTCTTCATGATCTAAAGGCAACTGTGCTCTTGTATTAGTACCAAGTTCTTAAGTGTAAGACAAAATGTGTAACATTAATGTTATATTCCTCATGATCTAAAGGCAGCTGTGCTCTTGTATTAGTACCAAATTCTTAAGTGTAAGACAAAATGAGTAACATTAATGTTATATTCCTCATGATCTAAAGGCAGCTGTGCTCTTGTATTAGTACCAAATTCTTAAGTGTAAGACAAAATGAGTAACATTAATGTTATATTCCTCATGATCTAAAGGCAACTGTGCATTGTGAATTGGGAACCCTACACAGTTTGAGCTGACCTACCAATTATTTGATTCAGACCTTGGATTTTTAATATATATGTGATGGAGGCTATGTGTGCATCTTTTAGAGTAATTGGGATAAAATGGAAAGATGTGAATCAAAGAAATATGACATGGAAATAAACATACAGTTTGTTTCAAAGAAATGCAATATTAATATACGGTACAATGTAACCAGCTGGTCAAATTTAGCCCCTTTGGGTGCTGTTAACGACCCATGACCTGATGTTCCCAATTGACGGCTTCAAGAACCTGGGGGATAACTTTGTTCCTTGCCCTCACGAGGTAACTAAGTCTTAGGGGATTATGTATGGGGGCTCTCTTGAAATGTCCTGAGAGGTGGTAACCAGTCTTTCTGTTCAGGGAGGTTTGGAGAGCCACTAAGGGGACTCTCAGCCAGTGTCCAGTCCTATAAAAGGAGGAAAGTCTGCTCATCCTCATCAAGAAGAAGGAGCCTGGTCTAGCAAGCACAACTGAACTTTGTCCCTCTAGTGGATTGGAACTGAATGGATCGAGGAGATGAAAGAAGCAAGGGGCTCCCCACGCTCTTCCCTCCTCCAAAAAAAAAACCCCGGGAAACCCCTGAGGACCAGATCGTCAAATGACCTCAAAAAAATAAAACCCTGGTTAATCTGGGCTGTGTGGCCTTAAGCATCCAGAAGGAAAGTACAATCATAAATAAATAATCAGTAAGACCAGAGAAACTGTAATGCAGACATAAAACTTGAGATCTTAGTAAAAGACCAAAAGAAAAAAGAGAGCACTGTTGTTTGGCCTGTCTTCAATTCTTACAGGCAGGTGCATCTGCTCTGTGGCTGTCACTGCTTTTGGCGTTCCTCAAGGACATGAGATACAGCTTTTCAACCTTCCAATGTGTACTGAGGACTGCTGACCCAGGTTGTGAACTAAGCAGATAATGCGAATTCAGCCTCTTCAGCATATGGACTGCCATTGTTGGACTACCTTGGCTGTATCATGGAGGCCAGTACAGGGGAATCAAGACAGGATGCGTGCTTACTGGACTTCATTTGGGGGACTATGGGAGGGAAAGACCCCAATGTGGAGCACAAGTGCAGGATTGATGGTTGTTTGGGCTTGCCAAGGAGGAGCCTTCAACAACTTCCTTAAGGAAAATATGACATCTTTTAGGAAAAAAAAAGTCAAAAAAAGAGAAATTAAATTACTTTTACTCTTTATTTTTCAGCTTTAATTATAAGGAATGTTTATTCTTATTCCATGGTATCAAATATTAGTTCTCATTTCTAACTTGGTAGATCCAAATGGGCTATATTTTTATGATAATCATTATATACATATTAATTATATTCCCATATTACTGATGTAAAATTTAAACATGGAGAAAATTTTTAATTATCCAAAGAACACTGCTATTCAGGGAGAAGGTCAAGTTGAAACCAGGTTAATCTCACTTCATAACTGAATAAGGTAGTATGCAGGAATATTATTTATGATTCTGAAGTAAAAATTTTGGCCTAGAAAAGATGAAAATTTATTTACTATCATTTGAAAACTCAATTTTTAAATCTTATTGTATTGCTAAATATTTTTATTTGTATTCATAGTATACCATGCCTAATAATTGGTTTTGTTTCTGCATTTCATTTTTCTTATTTCATGAATGATCCCTATAAGGAAGACAAATTATTATTTATATTTCTGTAATTTTTAACATTATTTTTAACCTCCGCTTCTTTCTCATATGTTCTAGACTCTGTTCCTTGTTCATTGAAGTTCAAATGAAATTATCATTTGAATTTATGAATTTATCATTTGAATGTATGAATTTATCCTATGATTTAAGAATTATACTCATAAAATGCCTGATAAAATACATTTGTACATGTATATCCAACATAATATATGATGTAACTTTCAATATATAACATAAAAACTGCAGAAGAGGAGGCAGAAATATTGTAAGAGCCAGGGAGGAGGTGCAAGACCAAATGGCAATGAATCCTCCAAACTCCTGGGACCCTGTTCATATGAACCTACAACACTGGTATCAACACAAGCTCAGCTGGATAAAAACCCAGCACAGGACTGCAGAAATGGGTACCAGAGCCCAACCTTGGCTGAGGAAATATTGCAGCAGATGGTGGTTGGGTGAGCTAGATCTGGCCTTCTTTAGAAAAGAGACCCTTGGTAGGCTGACAAGAGCTCAGGGGATGAGCTGGCACTGAGGAGTGGGTGGGGAGAGTAATTTGGTGCAATGGACTCTAGCACAAATGACAGAAGGTGTGATCTCTGGGGGGAGGGGAAAGGGCTGGGGGAGGGTGCCAAGGGATATATAAATATAATATATATATTACATATTGCTACACATGGCTGCTGTACTATATCTATCTATCATCTATCTATCTTCTATTCATCTATCTATGTACATGTGGCCTATATTTTATTTACATATATGGGTACATGTGGCTGAAAAAAATATATGTATATAGTGACAGGTCTTTAATCCCAGCACTCGGGAAGCAGAGGTAGGCAGATCCCTGTGAGTTCAAGATCAGCCTGGTCTACAGAGTGAGTTTCAGGACAGCTGAGGCTACAGGGAGACTCTATTTCAAAAAAGACTAAAATAAAATATGTATGAAATATATGAAAATTCATTAAAAAGTAAAAAAAAATTCTATTTTATATGAAAAAACAGAATGAATAATAGCAAATTTGGGAGAGGTTGTGGGTAAATATCAATGCTCACTTGCTGCTGGTGGGATTGAATGGTTGTATGGGAAGCAGTGTGGAGAACTGTTAAGAAACTAAAGTTGAACCTAGCATTTGACCTGGTCATAACCCTCCTTGGCATATACTCAAAGTGTTCACTCCATTGCAGAGAAACTTCTACATCCATGCGTGTTGCTGCTCTTTTCACAATTGCTGAGATGGAAGCAACCTATGTGTCCCCCACCGACACATGGATAAAGAAAATGTGATACATTTACAAAATGGAGTTCTACTTAGTGGTAAAGAAAGATGAAATCATGAAAAGATGAAATAGGTGTAACTAACCCTGTTATTCTAAGTGAAGAAACACAGAGTCAGAAAAGCAAATGACTATGACATATGTTGTCCCTCATTTGTGGATCCTAACATCAAATCCTTATATGTGAGCATGCATCCGGAGGTCACTGCAGAAACCAGGAAAATGGAAAGGAACCAGGGTGGTGAAGGCAGAGACAGAACCTGAGCGAGAAGAACAGTAGGAGACAGGTGTTACTAAAGGAGAAATGGAAAACAAATGTGGATATTTATAGAGTGGGCAGTAGGGAGGGTTCTCCAAGGAAAATTGGGGATAAAGGGAAAGAAGGAGCTCAGGAGAGGTGAGACCAGAGGAGACTGGTATTATCAAGGGAGAAATGGGGTCACATGAAATGGGGAAGGCATGGAGGGAAGGAGAGAGAGAGAGAGAGAGAGAGAGAGAGAGAGAGAGAGAGAGAATAATGACTAGCTAGTATAAAAAAACCCAGAGGGAATCATATTAGTCTAACAATCTAATGACAAATTACACATACAATATTTCTTCTACATGAGTCCATGTGCATAGCTGAAGCCTACATAACAAGAAAAAGTGCAGGCCAGGAGAAACCTTTTTTTGAGTTTCTAGCCAATGTAGTCTAAGAGACTCCCAAAATTAAACATGTCATTACCCCAGGCTTTATTGCCACCCAGAACTGAAGGTTAAACCCTATTGCTGAAGACAAGACAGCCCTTAGAGACTGGATTTGGAGAAATGGAGTTGGTACTGACTTGGAAGCCACCTCTGCTAAAGGCTAGCTCTCATAGCTTTGGAGAGCACTACACAACCTGCCAAGGGAGAACATCAATCAATGATCCAACACCGACTTTAAAACCAAATAACCACATCAATGACACTTTCCGTTCTTCCTGGCCACCCACAAGGATCCATAATTCCAGTTCTAGGAGATCTGATACCCTCTTCTGGCTTCTACAGGGTACTGCATGCAGGTGGTACACATATATATAAAATAAAAAGTAATAGATAAAATGCTTTTAAAAATTTACATTTCTTTACATTATGATGAGACTGAGAATTACAAACCAAGAGAGAAAAATATATTAAGAACAATTTATACACATGCTTTGATTTAATGAATATTTTAATTAATTTATTTTTATATTGAATTTGTGCTTTGCATGCATGTCTATAAACGCACCAACCATACTTGCAATGCCCCTGTGGCCAGGATATGGCATTAAGTACCCTGGAAGTAGAATTATAGAGGGTTCTTAGACATCATGTGTGTTCCGGGAACAGAAAAAGAGCACCCAGTGCTCTTAACCACTGACCCATATGCCCAGCCCTTACCTTGATTTTTTGAAGAGGAAATAAGCAGACATAGTGATACAGATATGTAATCAAAATACTTAAGAGAGTAAGGTACAGGGAGTGCCAAGAATCAAAGGCTAGTCTAGGCTAGTGAGATCCAGGTTAACTAGGGTACCATCATAAGACATACAAATAGAAAGGATATAAAATGAAATTGAGTGGCATTTTCCTCTGCGATCTTGTTACTTTTATTTGATTTTGTAACTTGCTTCACTTCTTGCTAAGCACTTCTTTAACATTTGGGCTTCCTTTACTCTGAGTTCCTTGTTTAATTACAGAGCATGGAATCCTGTGGGCTCCATCCTCAGGTTCTAAAATTCCCCTTTCACTTGACACACCAGCAGACTCAAAGCTACACTCTCTAACCTTGACTTACTTCTTGCATGTCTTCAGTAACGCTACAGCCTGCTCCTGATGGTGCTACCTCCTGTTCTTGCTTCTGGGTCTTGTCATTTTGAATCAGACTTTGTATTATTTTATCTTCACCTGGATCCCTTGTTTAAGTGGTCTTAAGCAAGAGAAGACTTCCCAGCCTTCTGTCATTCCCGTGCCATCATCATGATTGTTGTCATTCAAATTCTACATGTATTGCTACTTACATCATACACTGTTTTTAAATTCAGTTTTAGGGCTGGAGAGATGGCCTAGCAGTTAAGAGTGCCGACCGCTCTTACAGAGGACCCGGGTTCGATCCCCAGCACCCAAATGGCGGCTGAGAAACGTCTGAATCTCCAATTCCAGGAGAACTCCAGTTCCAGGGGAATCCGACGCCCTCTTCTGACCTCCGCGGCATTGCACGACACGGGTGCACAAACTTGCATGCAGACAGTACATTTATACACATAGAGAAATAAATAAAATTAATAATAAAAAATGCGGTTTTAACTTAAGGGATATTTGCTTATTTTACAACCCATTAATTTGAAAGACTAACGCGAAGGTAAAGAAATATGCTTTATTTCCAATAAGGGTAACTGGAGGCACTTGTAGGAATAGCTCAGGAGCAGAATGTTTGTCCAGAATGTCTCAAGTTGTGGGATTGATTCTGTGCATGTGGATTCAGTTTCCAGCACCGCCAGTTTAGATGGAAGTTTAGCTGTAGAGAGAAATTCAATGAATACAAAATCACTGATTCCTGAATGTTCAGACTATTGTTTGATATTGAAGAAAATCAGCATATGCACATGGTGGTGCTAAAGACTGGTTTACTCTTCTCTGTTACAAGAAAGGCTGAACCCAAAATGAGAAGGGATGTAGCTGACAGGTTGAAGGAACAGAGCAAATGTAGAATTCCCTGACCCTCCAGCTTCTAACATGATTTTTATTATGATAAACATAATGACAACTACTATGTAAATAGTTGGGACATTAATTAGCATAACTGACACTGTGCAAACTTATGCCCAAAGGAAGAGGAAGATAAGAAGTTGCAGCAGATTGAAGAGGTACAGATGGTTTTAGTTTTCTTTCCTGTCTTTTGCCTTCCAGTGGGTGTGGTGATGTGCTAACACTATTGTTTATTTTATATGAATTGAAATCTAAAACTTAGATTTCTAGCTTATGTCTATGAATTATATAACTTCATGTAAAATATTCTTTGTTAGCTTTTTGGCATTTTTTATTTGTAATGATACTGCATAAAACACAAAATAGAAAAGTTATTAAGGTAAGTTGTGATCCTAGTGAAGGTTATATACTGACTGTTATTGTGATTAATTGAAAACTCTTATGGTACAAAGTGCATGCCTGGGTGGTCTCTGAATTTCATTTAAATTTATATACCCTAAACTATATTCAGTTTTAGTTGCAGAAGTCTTTAATAAAAAGAGATGCCAAAACTCTCTGCCATTAAAAAGGAAGTCCTTCCAACTTAGAATTTTACAAAGCACATCTTACAGGTGATGATATATTAAATAAAAGGTTACTTTAATAATAATTTTTGCCAACACAGCTTCACTGCCATATAAATGTTTCCTATTCAATTACCTGCTCACATTTTTCATCTTCACTGATTTTGCAATGATCAGAATATTTCTCTTAAACCCACTTCATTAATCCATCACAGAGCTTTTTTCATTAGGCAATGAAGTTTCCTACCTAGAATATTCCCAGAGAAGAAAGTGACATTTCCTCTTATTCTACCTCTAGAGGGTTACTCCTGAAGATGTTTCTGATCCTCTAAGTCCCAGTTATTAAAAAAAGAATAAGAATTTCATCTTGCAGATGGGAAAACTGGAAATCACCTAGAATCAGATTCCCCTAATCCTTTAAGAGTTCTTTTCTTTCCTTCCTCAGTCCCTTGCATATTTCCTTAATAAATCATCTTCCTGTTATTAGCTACTCAAACTAATTAAATAGTAGAATGTTCGTTTATCATGTAGTCAAATAAAGATAAGTGAAAGAAAAAGAAATAGTCAATTATGTGAGAAGCATTAGAACATCAAATAAGGAAAATAAAAGAAAAATTCCTGCAAAAAGGTTGGCAGTTTATCTATCTATCTATCTATCTATCTATCTATCATCTATCTATCTATCTATCATCTACCTATCTACATATAATTCCATTCAAAGATTGAACTACTGAACAGGACATCCTTTGATACTAGGTAGTAGCAGGGGATATTTGTTTCTATAATTTAACATTTGTGTTTGTTTGTTTGTTTCTTTCTTTATTAGCTTCACTTACTGTTTGGATGGCACAGAATTAACTGTGCCAGGGATTAGCATTGGGTGACATAGGATTAACTGTGCCATGGGTATACACACTGCTTTATCCAAACAATGAATCTTAAATAATGCCAGCAAAGCATCACTATTGGTTGATACTGACAATAATAAATGAATCTCTCCTGAGTCGAATTGAAAGTGAAGTAAAAGATCTCAGTCTGTCCAAAATCACTTCCTCTGATTCCTCTGGATCATCAATGTTTAATATCTTATTGAAGGTTTAAATTTGTTGACATTGGATGACATGTGAAGGTACCTGAAGAAGGGGAAAAGTCAGGTTAAGTCACCCATTGCTTTGAGATGACAAAAAAGACAAGAAGGCAGGATCATAGGATTGCTGAAACACTTGCCCATCTGCATTCATGATGTTTTGGTCAACCACAAATAAATATTCTCAAGTGCCCCATAAGAAATTTGGTGAGGAAGAAAAATTCTGAAGTGAGGAGATTATAGCTTCTGGAACATTATAGCATAATAATACATTACTAATATATTTGTGGCAATATTGGCATAAACACATTTACTGAATTGCAAAAGACATCAAAATAGCACACACAATTATGCACAGTACATAATGGTTGATTATGCTAATAAACATCTATGCCACAGGCTGATATATTTACTATATATAAATTTATATTTTGCATGTTGTTTTTACAGGTAACAAAATTTTTTCCCTGTAAAACATTATGCTGTTAACAGGCAGCAACTGTGTCTCTTGAGACTATCAAAATGCCACTATTGAGTGATTGACCCCATACCACTTAGGCTCATGTAAGTATGTTCTTTGGTGTTGATACAATAGCAAAATAACTTGACAATGTGTCTATCACAACATACTTTTCTATGAATTGATACATGATTGTATTTTATTTAGCTCAGACTAGTTCTGAGATGAAACAATTTCCTAAATAGTATCTATTTGATTCAGTTCTGTATTAAGGAGTAGACTAGTATCAGAAGTTCTCTTTCTGTACCAAAATACGTGTTAGCTGTGAATATACATAAATAACATGATGTAAGAGTAATAAGACAGGGACTCTTCTTGAAAATGAGTATTTAAAACCTGTTGAGTTCAACAAGGATATCGCCATGGAAACACATCAGTTAACAAGGTCTTTAGATTCATGCAGTTTCCTGGCAAAGACTGTGGTTGGACAAGTGCTAGGCGGAAGGACTGACTGAGTAAGAAACTGGGTCCAGGGAATTCAGTAATGTTATAAAGAGGAGAAAATTTGTGATTGTGTCTGGATTTTTTTGCTCTCAAAGCAACAATGTGCTAGAAGAGCTACTGAAGAAGTTTTGAAATTATCCAATTCATCATACTCACATCCACTTACTTAGTTGAACAGAGATAGTTTTTTAAATTACCTGACATATACATGAAAATAAAAGTCCCCCTAAGAAGTGTGAGACTAGAGAGATGATGCAGTAGTTAAGAAGAGTTGCTGCTCTTGTGGAGGACCTAGGTCAGTTCCTAGCACTCATATAAGACAGCTCACAGCTGCTTGTAGCTCCAGCTCCAAGGGATCTAATGATGTCTTCTGGCCTCTTCAGGCACCTCACACACATGGCATACTTTCACACAGACACAGACACAGACACAGACACACACACACACACACACACAGCCACACATAAACAATGATAAAAATAAAGTTTAAAATAAATAAGATAATGTTATTAAAAATAAGTGAGATGATAATATCCTTGATGGAATTGCAGGAAAAAAATCATAAAAGGTGATAAAAAGAACTTATACTCTTGTAAAACATAAATCAGTAAAGAACATACATTGTAAAAAGGACTCATACATTGGAATTTTAAAGAGTATGCATTGATCCATGAATTTAGGAGAACACCATCTAGCTAGAAGAAAACAGATGGGCTGCTGTGATGTCTTCAGAAGTGAAACAACAAAATGAACTGTTCAGCTACAATGAATGTTAGAGGATAAAAGGTGGGTTCTAATTGACATAATTCTTAGTTTCAATTTACCCTTTATATTGGATTTTTGGCCTGTTCGCCTAGAAATTTTTGAAATTTCCTTTACATTTATTCTAAAACTTTATAAAAAACATAACATACAAAATTATTTAAAATGAAAAAAATGTTTAAAAAATTTTTTAATGTTTTTAAAATATTTTAAAATACTTTTGATAATCCTCTCACCAAATCAAATATGAACACTACCATATAAGGATTTACTGTGCATGGAAAAGATGTTTTGTCTTTAGGTAGGATTCAAAGAGAGTTTACATAGGAATTTGAACATCAAGAGCTCTCTGTGATACATGGTGGCCTCCCATCTGTGATCAATGTTTTCCTTTACAAAGGGAAGGTAAAATCAGGGCTGGGAACTTTGTAGGAGCTTAGCCCATACATAACATACAACCTGATTGCTAATCACAAGCATCTGGCAAAGTGTGTTCCAGTTACTAGTAAGACAATTGATGAGAATGTATATCCTTAAAACAATGGGTTCTAGGACCTTAACTTTTATCACAATGGCTCTCCTGATATCAAGAACCTTCATCATCTCATTCCTCACATTTCTCATATATTATGGTTAACCAATTCATTAACAATTAACAGTATAGATTAAATTAATAAAAAAATGTTTCCTTTAGTTACACAGTTTTTCCTTAGAATTAATACATGTCCCATTATATTACAAACAACTCAGTGAATGAATTATACAATATTATAAAAATGGATACATAAGACTCTGGACATCAAAATACTGTGAGATCTAATTATTCTTATGACACTATTGTACCAGTATGGATTCTGAGAACCAGACAAAGTTAAAGACATAATAAGAATAGATTAATTGTTCACTTTGGCACAGATTACTTCCAAATGAAAATCAAACATCTATTTGCTTAATCAAGTTTGCCTGGCTCAGTTGTTTATTCTTTTCCTTTTCTTTAATTTTAATTTCTAGTTCTAAGCCCTGGGTAAAAAAATATCAAAATTTAAAGCTGGATTTTTGTATTAATTCCTGCTACTCTAAGGTTTAGTTCTCACTTTGGTAAGATTTAAGGTTGTGGACAGTTTGAATAAGAAGCTGAGAATAAAGCATTGAGGAAAAATACAGTGAAATTATTTATTTTAGAGGGAAAATGACTTTCCTCTTTTCTATAAAACTTTCAAAAGTGAGAACATATGAGTTTTGTTTTCCAAAACTGATTTAAAATGACAGATATAGGACTGTTCATACCAGCTCTAAAAGATGATTTTTTAAAAAGTGATTGTTTAGGTCAGATTCAGTGTAACCCAGAGAATTTCTCATCAGGGAATCAGGGCATCAGCAGGAGAGGTGTTCAGGAGACTATGAGTAGTGAAGACAGCAAGTCAGGGCAGGGCAAGTGCTGGAGGACAAGGGGAGAGGTGGATACAGGGAACTGGGGACACATTCTCCAAAAGTTGCTGGAGCTTAAGGTCAACAGGAAAGTTTAGTAGAAAGCTTCCTAGGTTGCCATTGGATTAGAACTCTTCCAGTTAACCCTGGCTATAGTGGAAGAGCAGACCCTGGGACTGGGCAGATGGCTTAGTAGATAAAGCTTGTGCCAAGCAACAGTGAAGACACAAGTTGGGATTCTCATTGTTCATATAAAAGCCAGGCAGGTAGCTCCCAGCTATGATACCAGGCAAGCAGCAGAGCCAGGTGTTCCTGTCTGAGCAGGTGGGTGGGAAGATGCAGCCTCAGCAAGTGACCTAGCCTGGATGAAATGAAGTGGAGACTCATTGAGGAAGGATGTCAACCTCTATCTTCTACACATACACACACATGTGCACCTGTACACCANAAAAAATGTTTAAAAAATTTTTTAATGTTTTTAAAATATTTTAAAATACTTTTGATAATCCTCTCACCAAATCAAATATGAACACTACCATATAAGGATTTACTGTGCATGGAAAAGATGTTTTGTCTTTAGGTAGGATTCAAAGAGAGTTTACATAGGAATTTGAACATCAAGAGCTCTCTGTGATACATGGTGGCCTCCCATCTGTGATCAATGTTTTCCTTTACAAAGGGAAGGTAAAATCAGGGCTGGGAACTTTGTAGGAGCTTAGCCCATACATAACATACAACCTGATTGCTAATCACAAGCATCTGGCAAAGTGTGTTCCAGTTACTAGTAAGACAATTGATGAGAATGTATATCCTTAAAACAATGGGTTCTAGGACCTTAACTTTTATCACAATGGCTCTCCTGATATCAAGAACCTTCATCATCTCATTCCTCACATTTCTCATATATTATGGTTAACCAATTCATTAACAATTAACAGTATAGATTAAATTAATAAAAAAAGTTTCCTTTAGTTACACAGTTTTTCCTTAGAATTAATACATGTCCCATTATATTACAAACAACTCAGTGAATGAATTATACAATATTATAAAAATGGATACATAAGACTCTGGACATCAAAATACTGTGAGATCTAATTATTCTTATGACACTATTGTACCAGTATGGATTCTGAGAACCAGACAAAGTTAAAGACATAATAAGAATAGATTAATTGTTCACTTTGGCACAGATTACTTCCAAATGAAAATCAAACATCTATTTGCTTAATCAAGTTTGCCTGGCTCAGTTGTTTATTCTTTTCCTTTTCTTTAATTTTAATTTCTAGTTCTAAGCCCTGGGTAAAAAAATATCAAAATTTAAAGCTGGATTTTTGTATTAATTCCTGCTACTCTAAGGTTTAGTTCTCACTTTGGTAAGATTTAAGGTTGTGGACAGTTTGAATAAGAAGCTGAGAATAAAGCATTGAGGAAAAATACAGTGAAATTATTTATTTTAGAGGGAAAATGACTTTCCTCTTTTCTATAAAACTTTCAAAAGTGAGAACATATGAGTTTTGTTTTCCAAAACTGATTTAAAATGACAGATATAGGACTGTTCATACCAGCTCTAAAAGATGATTTTTTAAAAAGTGATTGTTTAGGTCAGATTCAGTGTAACCCAGTGAATTTCTCATCAGGGAATCAGGGCATCAGCAGGAGAGGTGTTCAGGAGACTATGAGTAGTGAAGACAGCAAGTCAGGGCAGGGCAAGTGCTGGAGGACAAGGGGAGAGGTGGATACAGGGAACTGGGGACACATTCTCCAAAAGTTGCTGGAGCTTAAGGTCAACAGGAAAGTTTAGTAGAAAGCTTCCTAGGTTGCCATTGGATTAGAACTCTTCCAGTTAACCCTGGCTATAGTGGAAGAGCAGACCCTGGGACTGGGCAGATGGCTTAGTAGATAAAGCTTGTGCCAAGCAACAGTGAAGACACAAGTTGGGATTCTCATTGTTCATATAAAAGCCAGGCAGGTAGCTCCCAGCTATGATACCAGGCAAGCAGCAGAGCCAGGTGTTCCCGTCTGAGCAGGTGGGTGGGAAGATGCAGCCTCAGCAAGTGACCTAGCCTGGATGAAATGAAGTGGAGACTCATTGAGGAAGGATGTCAACCTCTATCTTCTACACATACACACACATGTGCACCTGTACACCAGCTCACTTACATACAGACAAACATATATTCAAACACACACACACACACACACAGTTGTCCCATGGTAGGACTCAATAGAGAGTCTTCAGTCCTCCAGGAACTTAGAGAATAAAGAGCTTAAAACCATCAAACAGACTTGGCAGTACAGTACAGCATCCACAAGGAAGATTTTTATATTATTGGGAAATGGAAATATTCACAAACCCCTTGATTTTATTCAGAACATGGTGATACACTGACACATACACACATACAATACCTTTTGGAAAAACACTATTTTCCTCATAAGTGAAAAAAGACAAGGAGTGGATGACAAAAATGTGGTACATCTACACAGTGGAGTACTATTCAATGGTAAAGAAAGATGACATCATGAACTTTGCAGGTAAATGGGTGGAACTAAAAGCCATCATGCTAAGTGAAGTAACACAGTCCCAGAAAAACAAATGGTTAATGGTTTCCTTCATTTGTGGATGCTAACACCAAATCCTCAGTTGAAAGCCAAGCTGAACAACATTATTGTTATACTTCTTTTTATCTGAAAGCAACTGTGTTGTTATAATGCAAATCTCTTAACAGGCTTTAGAATTGACCTACCACTTATTTTCAGACTCTGAAATTACTGTATATGGGTGGAAGGTATGTATTCATATTTTAGAGTAATATAAAATTAAAGGGGGGAAAATGTGAATTCTTAAACATATTTTGGAATTAACAAACAGTTTATTCCCAGAGGTCATAATTTTGAGGCATCTGTTTGATCAATACAAAGGGGAGGGAAAAACAACAACATAAAGACTGGGTTAAAGAACTGAATGATACAGTTAAACTCTGCCCAAAACAACAAGCCTCTGCAGGGAAAAATTTTGGAAAGACTGAGAGAAAGATGCAAGACATGGATGGGAGAAGGCATGAACAGGGGTGGAATGGAGAAGGGAGAGGGGAATGCGTCTAAATTGGACTGGAAGATAATGAACGAAATACACAAATCATCAATAAAAGTATTAAAGAAAAAAAAAAGACAAGGAAAAAGAGCAAACTAGTGTGGGATTAAAAAGTCTTCTAAGTATCAGTTCCTATGACTGAGGCTCTCTCTTTTCTAGTTCACAGACAGTGAAGGGAATCCAGGCTGTGAGGACCTGCTAATGTTTAGACATCATGGCACTGATACAGATTTCCATTATGAGCCACGTTGGCCAATGGTCGCAATCCAAAGGCTATGGTTCAGCACAAAATGACTGACCCTGCTTGTTCAGGGTCCCCCAAAGTCAACAGTGACGTAATCTGTTATATAGCTAGTTTGATAAAAAAAAAAAAAGAAACTTTGTGTGGTTTTCCTATAAAAAGTCCATGGGATCAAAGGCACATGCATGCCCTCATAGGAAGAAAATAAAGCATATTGCACTAGCTAGCAGGCTTGAAAATAGGCTGACACATGTGCGAATTATATTTCTTAACATCATGAGTATGTTTGTAAGTCTTACACTACATTTCTTAATAAAAATTTTTCTTTTTTCTTTTTAAACACCATTCTAGCATTTTTTCCTTTGGCTTCCTGAAACTTTGTAGCCTACTTCCTGCAATTACTCACTTTTCATTAAGAACAAGCTGATGGCTACGGAGCCTTTGCAATCTTCTCAGAAGGGAAACATCATCTACAGACATGCTGGAGGTCATCTTCAGGGTGATTTTGTTTCTCCATTACTCTGATTTCAAATTCAGGCTCAGTAATTTAATATCTGTATAACCAACAGCAAGTCAGAGACTCTTCTTCAGTCTTACTGTTTTGACCACGGAATTGGAATTTTAACAGAAATATCACAGGCTTATTAGTTTTCAATTAAGTTGGTCTGCAGTGCTAAAACAATATAAAATAAATACATTAAAGTGAGAGACTCACAAAAAGCAGAGAAACTAGGAGTCAAAACAAAAGTTTCTTTTTTTAAACTTTGTGATGGGTGTAATTTGTAAAAAAGGAAAATATCTACAGCATGTAAATATGGCAAATATATTAAATATAAAAAAGATTTTACGGAGCATTAAGACTTGGCAAATAAGTATTTAAAAAATGGAAAGCACATAAACAAGATATACTTACAAGAAAACAAAATTAAAATATGTGAACATATAGGTAAAATGTTCATTATTACTGATAATTAAAAAGAAAATTACAGTGATAACAGCAGCTCCTGACCTTGTCTGACATAATTCCACTTTCACAAAGCAAATCTCCAAAGGAAGTAGAAAACAGTTATGGGAGACACTGTGTTGGTGAAGGGCCAACTTTCAGGTTCATGGTTGATGTAAGTGTAAATTAGCGTGATATCTCTGGAGATTAATTTAGAAATATGTATATGATTAAAAATAACCACACTTTTGACACAGCAGTTCAAGCTCTACAAATGAGCTTTTCTGATAAATTTGTGGTTGGATGAATATTTACAATCTTCAGTAGAGAAAAGAAAACTAACATATATTGACCTAGCAAGAAATTTGAATGGTAAATTGATGCCCTGAACAGATTATGGCACTAAAAATATAGATGACATTATTTGTGTTATAGTAGAAAATAGACCAAGATAAATTATGTAATGATAATGAAAAATAAAAACAGACATATAAGATGAGAAAATACATTGCTATTCATGTGAAAAATTATATTAGAATATATGTAAGTGTATTTGTTTAGAAAATGTATTATAAAGGGAAAAAACTATTAAGTTTATATAAATATTTTTGTAGAGAATGGGATATTGATGATACAAGACAAGAAAGAGATATATTATTTCCTTTTTAATATTCATGTAGCTTGAATTTGTAAACAATGTGCATTGACCATTTTTACATTTGAAGTATAATTTCTTAAAATGTAAACTTCAGGAAGTCCCAACCTATTCTATCTCATGTAATGTTTCTTCCAACTATCTGAAACCTTGATTGGCACATGATAGATTTTCACTGCTGTTTAATGAATTCATGTATAAATACTGCATAGGAGAATCAACTCTTTGGTTATGTCAGAGCTACCTCATATTTAACACATGCATAATTTGGCTGCATAACAATTTGTTCTCCAAAAGCACTGTTTTTACCTAAATTACTGATAAATGGTATTGCAACCTATTGACAACATGACTAAGAATTAATCTCTTATATTTTGGGTTGTTAGCCTGAGCCTTTAACAGCTGAGCTATCCCTCCAGCATGACATACATAAATGCATGTGGTGAAACAATATGGATTGGAGGGAAAAACAACAACAAAAGAACTGGGACAGGGAACTGACTGAAGCAGTAGAGTTCTTCTCCCCCACCCCAAAAAAATAATCTTCTGCTTTGAAAAACTTTGAAAAGACTCAAAAGGGGGAACAGGACATGTGTGTCAGACTGCATGAACTTGGGAGGGGCAGGGGGCATGGAGGGGGAAATGAGTCTGGATTGAACTGAGAAGTGATGTATGAAATGCACAAAATTTCAATAAAAGATAAAAAATTAATCTTTATTACATTAACTTTGAATTTGCTCTCCTGAGCTATTACAATGCAGTGCATCTGTTTTTAGAAACACACATGCATGTGCACACACACACACACACACACACACACACGCACACAGGTGATATTTCTGAAATGCTGTAGTCATATTACTCAGCAGTTGAAAACTCCTCAATGATTTCCCCTTATGTGTAGAATAAAACCTTGCTTGCTCTGACTCACATGTTCTACATCTTTTTTCCTCATAATCCCTATGAATCTCAGACCACTTTTCTTTCCATAATTTGGTATTTACCAATTTGGATACTTTAAACACTCTTTCCCTTAGCTGAATTGTTCTTATTTTTCTCCTAAAGTTGTTCTTCAATATACAACATAAGGTATCATACATAATATAGAATATAATATGTCATTCTTCTTGAGGACATGGTGCTCAGCTAGTTACCTGAATATTACCCAATGGTCTTCTGTTACCACTTACACAAAATACTTGCATGTCCACTTCGCTACTGGATTACATAATGGGAAGTGGATATATTTTTAAAAATGGCCTGAAAGAAAAAATTTGATAGCAGCAGAACTTTCCTCTTACAGTACTTAATTTGCCAAACAAAGACAGGCTTCCTATTGTGTTTGATTTCCTAATTCCCCAGAAACCATATGTAACTTTTTGTGTAAACTGATATTCTTAAATAAATTTTGCTAAAAGTCATTTCCCATTATCTTCTTGTCATTGCCACGGGCTGAAATAGTCATCCCACAGTACATTTAGATAAAAGCTAAATATAGAAAAGAAGTATGTGTTCAGTTATTTTTCTCTGACCTATGGGAATATGCTTTGAAGAATAACATTCAATAAACAAGTTACAACAACTACAGAAATATCAGCTATTACACAGTTGAATGTATGTGCAAATTTTACTCAGCTTATTTCATCCTTAAGTGAAGAAAATGCTTTATCATGAACAGAAATGATTTCTTAAGAGATCATTCATCACTTGTATAATAGGCTTATTTCCAGAATGGAATGAGCATATTGTTACTGACAACCAAAAGGCAAGTTTTAAAAGGTCTAGACCTGAAGGTCAAATATGCCCTTCATCCTTTCCTAATATTTTACAAAGAAAAACATTATACAAATAATTTTGGACATTATGTTTTCCTCTGATATACAGAGAAATTATATATTAGAAAGCTAAGGGGTATTCCTGTGAACTTAAGGGATATAAATATTATTTATAAATTTATATATTTTATTATATTTTTTGCAGTGAGGCCCAAATGGTGCAGATCTTGGCTGATTGTTGAATATGCATGCGGGATAATTGTATAATGAAACTGGGAGAGGATGTGAAAGGAAATGAAATCCTATTAATCACACAGGAAATAAATTTTAGGAAAAATAATGCATTCATATTATCTAAGGATATAAAAAATCCATCACAGTTAAGTGACTATATTTGGCTATTGTCTTATAAAATACTGATTTAACACAAAGGATAATTTTGAAAGCAAACACTTCAAATTCTTTCTTAAGCAAATGTGTATCAGATCACATATGAGAAATGTGTACAGATTTATAGCTCCATGCCTACAGTGACACAAGATGTTCAACCAAAATTAAATGTGATAACACTAATATATTATCATCAGAAGAAAGCTCAAACACCATTGTTTCTGTGGTTCTGGATGTGGCTTAAAGATCTTCATCCATCCTTGAAACCTGTAGACTTCCAGAGTTAATTTAGACTTGCTGACAGTTGTGTGGGAGGAATGGTGTCAAAAATACAGCCATTCGCTTTGCACCTCTTAGTTAAATGTCACTCACAGTTTCCAACACAGGCCTTTTATTGACTGAGATTTCACCTCAGAGGTGAAGACTGGCAGGCCAGTTGTTTTCGATTGGTTGTTTGATGTAGAGTCAAATAAATGCCAAGTCAATCAAGAGTATTCCAAATCCTTTTAAATGTTCAGGGTGTAAAAATGCTTTGCATTTGAAAGGATAGCAAATTTACCTCCATATAACAAGGCCTACATCTGTGTCATTAGAACCAACATTTTTGTTTCTGAATGGTTCTTGTGTAGACAACTTTTTAGAAATGTGAATATTGGCCAACTTTCTGATAGCATCTTTTCCTCAGGGATTTAGAACAAAATTGTTGCTATTATTTCCTAATGTGAATGGTGCTGCAGGATTTTTTAGGAAAGAAAAAGTTCTTAAAATGAGATATTAATTCTGTTTTTAAAAAGAGCTGCAGGCAAAAGGTATCATAATTCTGTGACAAATTGTGACATAGCTTTTAAGTAAGTGAGTCTCAATTTCATGTTTTAACATTTCTTGCTATCCTATATTCTGAGAAGTGGAAGTGGCAGAGTTCTCCATCAAAATATGGTAATGACATCACCAAGTCAGGTTATCATGGGTATAAAGAAATGCAGTTAGAAGTACCTCAATAAAGTGTAATTGCATATAGAAGCAATTACAAATTACTATTTTGGAAACAAAAGTGTCATATATTCAATGCTAAGTTATAGTGTGATGGATGATCTTGGTTGCCAACTTGAAATATCTGGGAAGAGGAAACCTCAATTGATGAATGACTTCTATCAGACTGGCCTACATGCGTATATGTGGGGAAATTTTATTGATTGCTAATTGATATGGGAGGGCCCCTGCCCAATGTGAATGGGCCTAGCCCACTGTGAGTAGTACCATGGGTAGGTAGTTAGGTTTGGAAAACATTAGACATGTAGCTGAGCTTGATCTTGGGAACAAAACAGTATGCAGCATTCCTCTATGACCTTTGCTTCAGTTCCTGGATCTAGGTTCCTGTCTTTGTTTCCCTTGATGATAGATCATAAAAAAATTAAGATGAAATAACCCCTTTCCTTCCTTACTAATTACTTTGGCCAAAGTCATTTATCACAGTTACAAAATTAACTAGGACAGAAATTGCAGCAAAAGTGGGCCATTTCCATGACAGACCTGACCATATTGTTTTTTGAGAGAGGGTTTGGAACTCTTTGTTAGAAAAGCCATGAGTATTCAGTTTGAAGAGATTTTCTGTGAAGTTTGGAAGATAAACATAAAAAGAGAAATAGAGATATTTAGACATTGGATGCCTGGCTTGTGAAATTTCAGAGGGGAAACACTTGTAGTATGGCACCTGTCCAGCCTTCCACAGGGTGTTCTTCCTCTCTGGACCAGGGCCCACAGTTCCACAATACTGCAGTACCGCAAGCCCAGGGATCATTCAGGCCCAACTGGCTAGGAACCCAGGTCTAAGCCCTGGTAGAGAGAGGGAGGGAGATTGGAAGCGTAGCCCAATAAAACAGAAAGAAAGAGAGAGAAAGAATAAAGAAGGGACAGACTCAAAAGATAAGACCTGGAAGCAGTTCCATAAGGGAATAACTAGGTTTATTGCTGTAATCCAATCCGGGGTTTTTATACAGGTCCTTGTGGGGGTTGGGACATACAGGATTGGGTGCTGGTATATATAGGATTTAACTCCATGTACTCCAGATCACTACAGGAATGTGACAGCGCTTTACCCAAAGCATCAAAGACAGTTAATGCTAGTCAGGTTTCAAAGGCAGCCTGAGGGCTATGGGGTTACTTGCTGACTCCCTAAGTAATTCTGCCAAATGGTATCCCTACAAACACTGACTCAGAATATTTGTGTGAAAATTTATAGTAGAATCTGGGGAAGTGAAACCTGTGTTTCATTGGAACAATAGATGCTGGCCAGCTAGAACTGAAAACTAGAGTGACTAATCAATCAACATTACTGTTGGGAAATCTGTGATATATTTCTGTTCTAGTTTATCTTCCATTGCTGTGACAAAACACTGACTGACACCAACTTGAGGAGGAAAGGGTTTATTCAGCTTACATCTCCTGGGTCACAGTTCATCACTTAGAGAGCCCAAGGTAGGAACTCAGGGCAGGAACCTGGAGGCAGGGGCTGAAGCACAGGCCATGGAGGAAATGCTGTTCACTGGCTTGCTCCCCTGGCTCATGCCCAGCCTGCCCTCTTATGCGGTACATGACAGCCTGCCCAGGGTGGCACCACTCATTGTGGGCTGGGCCTGCCCATACTACTTGATGATCAAGACAATACCCCACAGATGTGGCTGCATGCCAGTCCAATGGAGCCAATTCCCCAATTGAGTCTCCCTCAACCCAGGTGTGTCAAGTTGTCACTAAAGCTATCCAGCACAGTTTCCTGAAGCACCCAGAATCTGTAGTACAGTTGGGTTCAAGGCTACATATCAAGGTGGCAAGAAAACTTGGTAAATAGTGTATAAGACTCCCCCATACAGGTTTTTAATGAATAAAGATGTCATGGAAGGCAACTGAGACTTGGTGCTGTGTGGCAGAATCAGAGTCCCTGAAGCCAAGGCAGGGGAATCCATTGGTGAAGATGCAGCCTCAGTTGTGTTTAAGACTCCAGGTTATTGGAGATGCCTGACCTGTAGGACAACTTCCAAGAACACTGACTGGTGTATAGTGGAGCTAGCCTGAGTCTAACAGTCAAGTTGTGTGTGCTAAGCTAGCAGGGAGGAAAGCTGCGGCTACCCAAGTTCTGTAGAGACCAAAAGATCATGAGAAAATCCCCAGGATTGGACCCTGAGCTGTTTACACTGCTGGATTATGGTTTTGCTTTGAACTGAATGTAACAGTTTCTGATTGTTCTCTAGTTGAATGAGAAAGTATACAATTTGTTTATGATATTTTAGAATCCAACAGTTAAGGTTTTGGATTTTTAAAGAGAACTTGGATTTCTGAATCACTGAAAAAATTTAAAGATTTTTGGACTTTTCTAAAGCTGGACTAGGTAATATATCATTAGGTTAACATAAGGCTTCCTTGTTATAAGGGACAAAATGTGGTTATGGTTTTAAAGTGAAATGTGTCAAGTTGCCAAGGTATGGACTTGGGTGGATAATCTTTATTGTCAACTTGACACATCTGGAAAGAAAAAACCTGCAATAGCAGAATTTCTTCCATCAGTTTTTCCTATGGATGTATTTATGGGACATTTTCATTATTGTTAAGTGAAGTGGACAGTGCCTAGTGCATTGTGGGCAGTGTCACTCCTAGGCAGGTGGGCCTGGGCTATATAAGACAGTTAGCTGAGCTTGAGTCTGGGAATAAGTATGCAGCATTCTTCCATGACCTCTGCACCAATTCCTTCCTCTACATTTGTGCCTTGAGTTCTTCCCTCGGTTTGCCTTGATGATGGACTATAATCTTTCAGATTCAATAAGTCCTTACCTTCTCTATTTGCTTTTGGCTAGAGTCTTTAATCACAAATACAAAAAGTAACCATAACACATAGGAAGTAGATTGCCAATTTACCAGGCATACAACCAGGGTATTTATTTTGGTTAACAAATTATATAAACATATGTAAATATGTAATAGTTCATACATATCTGCATTGTGGAATATGTTGTAAATAAATACAGTCAAATGTCCTGGAGAGATGACTCCAGCAGTTCAGAGCACTAGCTGCTCTTGCTGAGGACCCTAATTCAATTCCCAACACCCAGATAACACCTAATGATCTGTAACTCCAGTTCCAGAGGATCTGATGACCTCCTCTGGCCTCTGCAGTCATTGCACAACAGGGGTGTACTTAAATACATGCAGGCAAAACACTCCTACACATAAATAAAAATCAATACGTTTTAAAAATAAAAAGAACTATCAACCAGGCAAAACTGCTGCCATCTTCATGAGACAGAAAGGCCCATCATCACTGGGCCTGTTGATTGCTGACAGTCCTTCATAAAAGAAGGTAATGGGGAAGGTCATTGGACTCTCACCTGAGGTTACAGTCATTCCTCCCAACCACTTGGTTTGCAATCCTGTGGTAAGTACACATGGCGTTGAATGATATTAGAGTATACAGACTGGGGAAGCTTAGTTGAGAAGGGCTTCATCTTTGAGGACTTAAGGGACCTATCATCTATTCTTTGACCACATGTGTACATGTTGTAAGAAAGCTTAATAACCCAATTGATTTTCATATATAAAGTAAAACAGAATAGAAGGGAAAATGTGAGAAACAGAAATGGCACATATTGCAAAATGAAAAATAAACAACAAAAACTTAGAACTTTCCACAACTGACAAGATCATGGCAGCCAGAATTAGAGAAAGTCAGGCACTCAACAATTGTGCCTAAACATTCTACAATGCTCCAGTAAAAAACAGTAAAATAACCAGATAAATGGACTTAAAATATTTGAATAGTTAGGGGTAAGTGTGGGAAATGACTGTGATCAAAATTTATTCTGTCAAATTATGATGTTAACAATATGAATAATAGAAGCAAATATTAACCAAAAGTTATCACATATGTTTTCAAAAACATTGGCTACCATAGTGTCCTGAAGATTATTCTGTTTTGTTAAAGAATAACATGCAGTGCTCTCTTCGGCACAAAATTGGAATGATACAGAGAAGATTAGCCTGGGCCCTGCACAAGGATGACACACAAATTCGTGAAGCATTCCATATTTTTCGAGCATTTCCTTAAGGAAAA
>VZQC01000962.1:1973238-2014744 GCA_009823505.1 Rhizomys pruinosus
GCATATTTAATTGACGTGAGTTCAACAAGTACCCAGTTTTGCCTAGACACTGTCTACAGGATACATGGTGTTTTAGGACTTAGTAAAAGTAAATATGTGTATATTAAACAACATTGGTTTACAGACTCTGATAAAAACAGTAATGCATCTGAGTTAAATGGAGATATAAATCGCTGTTGTCCACATTTGTTTTACATAAAATCTGTAGAGCAATAACTTTGGGATTGGCACATACAAATGTTCTCTATAATTTCTCTGTTGTACATAAAAAAATCTTATTTACCAATATGACTTCATTCATTATCATCACGTAAGTGGCTTTCTACGGATGAGAGCAGGGAATACCAGGTGCCATGATTCTGCTAAGATTTTGTCAGACTGTGAGTCATATTTCTGAAGATAAATCCCTCAGAACTGGATTTTCAATAATAGCTTTCATATATTTTTGATGTTTTAAGGTTTCTTTTCTATGAAATTAATGAAAAATAATGTTTTCATTTCCAATTAACTTAGCGATATTAATTAACATTTTCATGAATAACATCTGCTTCATTCAGTCATTGAGTTGGTCAATAACTTTGTCAGGAGCTATTCTTTAATCCCATTAAATATCCATTAATAATGTAGGCCTGACACTGTAGTTGGTATTAAGAATGGGGCGACAAAATTATCATGATCTATTTCTTTAAGTAACTCAAGTGTCCTAACGGATTTTATGCACATTAATTTGAAACAAAACTGTAAACAAGACAATATAGAAATCAACATGGAAATTCCATGTGGTGAGAAGACAATGAGCAGGTGGAATATCTGCAAAAGCAGAAGTTTCAACCAGGTGTGGTGCACACCTTTAAAGCCAGTACTCCAGAGGCAGAGGCATGTCCAGATCAGCATGGTCTACACAGCAAGATCCACGTTAGCTGAGGCTATAGGGAAATGCTGTCACAAAGAAACAAGCAGCAAAACCCAAGAATTTTGAGAAATACACTTGTTTATGGAAAACTGATATTTTAAATATTTCTAGTAAGGAAGATAAGACTTCATCAGGAATCAGGAATATGATATATGATTAATTATTAATTAATTAATTCTAAATTCTGATTGTTTAGAATATCATAATGATGGACAAATCCCACAGAAAGATTGGATGATAAATGGATGAATGAAACGTCTAAGGTTTTAAGTATAGGAAAAAAGAGAATGCACGTTTTATTTTTTTTTAAAAATTTAACAATTTTTTTAATGTGTATGAGTTATTGTCTACATGAATGTGAGTGCACCTATGTCATCTGAGGCCTGCGGAGCTCAGAAGAAGGCATCAGATACCCCTGGGTTCTGGGAAACAAACCAGGTCTTCTGCAAGAGCAACCAGTGCTCTTAGCAGCTGAGCCATTTCTCCAGCCCCAACATTTTATTTTTAAATAATAACCAAGGTAACAATCCCTTTCTGGGCTGAGAGTTTAGCTCAGTAAATGTGGAAAGAGAGACAAGTAATATGAGCATTTCACTTCTATCAGGTTCCTCTTTTTGCCCCATGCACAGTGCTCAAAAAGATCGTATTAAAACTGTGCTTTGAGGGCTGGAGAGATGGCTTAGTGGTTAAGAGTGCCGACCGCTCTTACAGAGGACCCGGGTTCGATCCCCAGCACCCACATGGCGGCCAAGAACCGTCTGAAACTCCAATTCCAGGAGAACTCCAATTCCAGGGGAATCTGACACCCTCTTCTGACCTCCGTGGCATTGCACGACACGGGTGCACACACCTGCATGCAGACAGTACATTCATACACATACCGAAATAAATAAAATTTAAAAAACAAAAACTGTGTTTTGAAATCTACTCATGTTCCATAGTCATATCTTCTGCCCTAATATTTACTAAACCATCCAGCTCAATTTAAATGTCAATTGTCTTCTGTTCTATTTTAAGGCTTGTTACTCACTACCTCTTCTTTATTTGATAATTTTTGGTTTGATATCAAAACATTCAATCAATAATCGGTGTCTTATGCTGAATATGAAATTATTGTTTTCCTCTAAGAGGTAAGGTAAACGACATTAGTAACTTTCAAAACTTCAGAAGAGCTATATTACTTTTGCTTTTCATTCTCTACCATTATAAAGTCAACAGAAAACAGGAGAGTAAGGAAAAAGAGACTGAGAGGAAAAGAAAAAAACAAAACAAAATAGATCACTGCTTGAACTCTTTAAAAAAAAAAAAGAATACCTTAACATGTGTGACTATGCCACAATGAGACCCAATACACTTCACACAAATAAAAAAAGAATATCTTGCTTGTGCATGCATCTCTGCTATAGGATGCATCTTTTGGGTATACACCTAAGAGCGGTATAATTGAGTCACATGACAGGTTCATTTTTAGTCTTTTAAGAGTTCTCCACACTGCTTTCCATAGGACTGGCATGAGTTTGCAATCCCACCAGCAGTGAATGAGTGTTCCCCTTTCTCTACACCCTCTCCAGCATTTGGTTTATTTTTTTGATCATAGCCAGTATTACCAGTGAAGATGAAATCTTAAGGTGGTTTTGATTTGAATTTCTTTAATTACTAATGACGTTGAACACTTTTTAATGTGTTTCTCAGCCATCTTAACTTCTCCTCTTGAAGTCTCTGTTTAGATCTTTAGCCCATCTTTTAATAGTAAAGTGCTGGAAGCAGCCCAGGTATCCCTCGACTTACAAGTGGATAATGACGATGTGGTGATACAATAGAGATCTGTGCAGCGATGAAGAAAGACTACATCATGGAATTTGTAGGGAAATGGATGGAACTGGAAGCTGTTATGGTAAGAGAGGTAACACAGTCTTCAGAAAACCAAATGACAAATGCCATATGTTATATCTCATTTGTGATTCCTAACACCAGATGGTTATATGTAAGTCAAAGTGAGTAACTGGTCAGTAAAGATAATAGCACGTTGATCACTATAACTATAGAGATAGCTTGAAGAATATGTCTCTATTTTTCTCGGTTCTAAGATTTATGAGAAAGAACATTTTTTTCCTTAAGTACATTAAAGGATACAACAACTCACTATGTAATTTAGGAATGTAAAGTTGTCGTTGTTGTTGTTGTTGTTGTTGTTTTACCTGTATACACCCTTACAGTTAAGCTGTGAATCTCTAAATATGTTTTGTGATTACTCTATAGTTTAATTTCAGACTTTGTAAATTTGCTATATGTAAAGAGTATAAAAAAGCTAATATTAGAATAATGAACATCAAAGGCATTAGATGTTCTCAAAGCACAGAGTTGAAATGTTGCTTAGAGTACTGCAGTGCAAGAAGGCATGCTTCAAGTAGAAAACACATTTTTTCCCGAGCTTTGTTCAAAGCATAAAGTACGAGCTCTTGGCTGTGAATTTGATGCTAGTGAAGTATTGGTGCACTGAATAAGAATGTAAATCTTGTTATATGGGGATAGCTTTATACAGTTGAAGAGGAAGTGAGAAATTATTGATAGAAGCTGCAGAGTTTTAGTTAACAGAATGACTAAACCCTGAGAATCTATTGTACAACATGGTAGCCATAATGAGCAGTTTCCTAATGTATGATTGAACCATTCTAGGAGGATTGACTTCAAATGTTTTCACCAAAAGAAAGAAAATGTTAGCAAACTTATATAGTGATTGATTGATTGATTGATTGGCTGACATTTCTTTGAATATATATATATATATATATATATATATATAATGTCAAAGAACACATTTTATTAATAAAAAATAAAGTAAAATTCAGAAACAAATTACTTTATTTCTTCAAGGAAAGCTAGAATAAAAAAGAATTAAAGGCCTGCACCACCACACATCGGCATTTATTTTTATAATAAGATATTGTTAAAGATTAGGATTATTTCTAGTGTTACTGATATTTGTGTAAAATATTCAACAAACTTTAATATAAATCATCTTAAGATTTGTGAATTTCGTTCAATATACTATGAATCAGAAAATCATGAATTTTATCACATCATCTGTAATCCTGAAAGAGAATCTCATAATTCAAGGAGCTCATTATTAAAGAGTATATAATTTTGGGAAAAATTAAAGTTCCTTATTCTGTCAGTAGCATGATATTAACACTTTAATTTAGCAATTTTAAAAATCACTGTGTACATATGTGTAAACATGTGTATGCATACATGTGTAGGCCAGAGGACAGCTTCAGGCATGGGTCTATGGGGTCACGAATGACAGCCTTCCTCATGCTGTCCTTCCCTTCTTGGCTCAGCTCCAGGACTTGCCTCCTGCCTGCCAGCCGGCAGTCTCTGGGCTCTGCTCCTGCAAGAAGGGGGGAGGGGAAACCGCAGGAGAACACCCTTAGGAAAAATAAGCAGACTCACACACACGCGTGGAAACCCGGGAAGGATAGGAACTCCGTTTATTTTCTGTCAGTGAGGTCTATATATTCAAGACTACTGTGCTTTGGGCAAGGAAGTGGGAGCAGGCGGAAGGGAGGGGTGAGCTAACTTGGTTCTAATGGGGGGGGGCTGCAGAGCTCCGTTTGTGCAACAGGTAACTAGAGGTGTGACATTCTACTCAATGTCTCAAGGGAAGGGGCCTGGAACTTTGCAGAGATAGGGCGAAGCAAGAATTATTGTAATATCCAGAATCTTCAGGCTACAGATAACTCTGGAAGCCCACAGAGATGTCAGATAACTGGATATCTCCTGGGACAGGTCTTACAATTTCTCGCTTCAAGCCACATACAAAGTTTCATTCCCACGTGGGTCTGCATCTTTCACTTTGTTTATGGCAGGGTCTCTTTGTTGTCTATTGCGTACACGTGTGTGTGTGTGTGTGTGTGTGTGTGTGTGTGTGCCAGTCTAGCCTGTGACCTTCCTGGGATTCTCCTGTCTCTGCTCCCGTCTCTCTATAGGAATGCTGAGATTGCAGACACTTGTGCTACAGTATCATGTGTTCATGTGGGTCCTGGGGATTCAACCTGAGATCCTTGAGTTTGCCTGGCAGGCATTGTTACACACTGTGCCATCTCCCCAACCCCAGTTTTAATAACTTCATTTTATTATGTTTTTAAATTTGTCTTAAATAATTTTTAAATTTGTCTTAATAATTTTCTTAAAAATATTTTGATTGATGTTTTGTGTATTTTGTACATCCTTTTTCAGTCCTTTTGTGTGTATGAGTGTATTGTCTGCATGCATGTAAGTGCACCACATGTGTTCAATGCGCCCCCAGAGTCCTCTCCCCAACCTTCAATGTTAATATTTAAATTGCACAGTCATATCTTCCATTTAGATATAATGTAGAATAGAGATTATATTTTAATATTTTGTGATAACACTTTGTCATATTTATTGAAAAAAGTTCACATTTTGTGTAACTTTTTTATGTCGTGAAAAGAAATTATATAAGTTAATGATTTTGTTTCTAATTTTAAATATTATATTGGTTTTCCTGATTTCTTTGCTATCTTGAAATTTTTGTGATAATGCAATTTGGTTTTTATGTCACTCATCATGATCCAGTGTTGAAAATATTAAATATATAAATTTTATTTTATTCCAGTCCAATAAATCAAAATAAATTTCATCTAGTAATATTCATTGATTTGATTAAATGCACTTTTGAAATTATCACCTGATATATCTTAACATTTGTTGCTCCTTCCCATCATTTAAGTTTTTAAAATATAGTAAATTTAATAATCAAGATGTATTTTAATTTGTGTGTTGTGTGTGTGTGTGTGTGTGTGTGTGTGTGTTGGTATGTGCATGTGCCTGCAGTGCCATTGAAGGCATTGGATCCTCCATGAGTTGGAGTTACAGGCAGTTGTGAGCCACCTGATGTTGCTGGGATTTGAATCTGGGGCCTCTAGAAGAGCAGTGAATGCTCTTAACTGCTGAGACATATTTCCTGTCCAAAATATAGTAAATAGTTTTAGCCTTTTCATGCTAGAAGAAATTATATTCTTCAGTATAATGAGTATTGTTTGTTAAATCTATTTTTTACATCTAATTGACAAAGTCCATGCTGAATCATTATCAGGGCGCTCTGATTTAAAATTACATTTAGATAAAGCTTTCCTTGAACTTTAGATTCCCACTAAAATCCACATGAAAACTGAAAGTACCCATTCCTGAGAAGCATGTTCTAGAATACATAAGAAATATCTCTGACCTATACATATACTCTGATTTGAAAACCTGTGCAGACTCTAACAGAATCAGCTTTCTGGAGAAAGGGGTCCTAGAACCTCTAGAGACTTCTGTCCTTGTCTGGACAGCAATTTGTGCTATTAGCCCATCCCCCACCTCACCCCCCTCCCCCAGTTTCTGAGCCTCTGGAAGAAAATATTCATTGAAGATAGAGAAAATGTGATTAAGACGCACTTAGGAGGCAGAGGCAGGATGATCTTTGTGAGGTCAAGTCCAGTCTGGTCTACTTAGTGAGTTCCAGGACAGCTGGAGCCACAGGGAGAGACCCTGTCTCAAAAAGTTCAAAAAAGTAAAAATAAAAATAAATAAGCATAGTGAGAATGAGCTGCACATGTTCTAGAAGTATTATTCCTCACAAGGAAAATAGCAGATAAAAAAGAAATTGTCCTTTACAGCAGAAAACCTAGTCAACAAGATAAACACCTTTTGTATTTAGACAACTTGAGACTGCCATAATTAAATGTACAAGACAGTAATATATCTGATAAAATTAGTTATATTCACAAGATGGGTACAAGATTAGTCCCTTCAGTATTTCACCATTGATGAAGATTAAGCACTGATAAACTGCCTGTGCTCCATTAAATAACCTCCTACCCACAGGTGAGCAAGACACTTTAATTAAATTTTGTTCCACACCCAAAAGAACACATGGAAATAGGGGACTTGCTGAGAAGAAAGGCCCTAGTGGGAGAGGAAGGATGGTGAGGGTAGAGGATTCAAGGAGGGATACCTTAAATTTTTATGAAATGCATAAAGTGTCAAACAATAAGAAAATCAATATGTGGTTTAATTTCAAAACATATGAAAGTCCAAAAAGAGTAATCTGGGGGTTAACTGTATCATTGTATAATTCTTTTACTTCTTTTAGAAAATCAATTAATTACAAAGGCATGACACACATAAAGGAACAGCAAATATTTTCCATTAGCACAGACTAGAGGTGTCAGATGCTGGCTTAATCGGCTTCATTGTCAGAAACTCAAAAAATGTTGAATAAAGCAGACTTTGTTGAAAGACTAGCAGCCTTCCGTTGAGACCCCAGCCAGGTTAAGGGACCTTAGAATAAATGGGACAGGGCAATCTATGCTTTGCTCTGCTTCTCCCTAAGAACCCGTATTTTGATCTTAAGGTGAGGTTGGCAACATGGCTATAAGACTGTAATATAATGAACCACAGTCAACCTCAGAGCAGAGAAGAGGTGGAGAAGGATGGAGACTGAAGCGAGTGGTGCAGATGAAAAATATTCCACATTGGCCTGCCCTGTTTCATTTTGTTACTGAAAAATTTCCAGTGTGAATGTAGAACACATTAATGTTCAATATAGATGATTTCTGTGTCTAAACTTATTCATTCTCATGCACAAAAGTAGCTTGAAATACATTCCCAGTTAATCAATAATACAGTAAATATTTTTACTATAATACCTTTTAAGCTAATTGGCCTTTCTAGCAAGAGCCAAATGTAACTGCTTGGAAAGAATATGTATTACAGTTTAGTTTCAAGAGATGGTATCATAGAATGGATTAAAATACTGTTAGCTTGGACCAGAAATCTGAATTTGAGGCAAAATTTGAATTAACACAGGTCTCAAAGATTTTCAATATGTTTATCACACTACAGGTATACAGTCATCAAGTGCTATATTATTGATCTTTTGAAGCTGGAAAAAGACCTTTCATACAATAAGTAGAGATCCTATCATTGACTTTTCTTCCTGGGAATGTAATTGTTTTGCATATCTCACTTCTATTATCTGAATTGTGAGGTCCTTTTATTTAATATTAAAGATTACCATGTTCCTGAATATAATGTTAGAAAAAAATTGTTTTCTATTAATGAAATTTTATTTATATTCAAGAGATTCAAAATAGTTTCTGTCCTAGAGTGAAAAACTAGGTGCCAGAAATAGAAAGTCCAGGCAAAGGCAGAGACATGCTCTCTTGTATTTATATTTTATTTTTTTATTTATTTCTGTATGTGTATGAATTTACTGTCTGCATGTAGGTTTGTGCACCCGTGTCATGCAATGCCGCGGAGGTCAGAAGAGGGTCTCGGATTCCCCTGGAACTGGAGTTCTCCTGGAATTGGAGTTTCAGATGGTTCTCCGCTGCCATGTGGGTGCTGGGGATCGAACCCGGGTCCTCTGTAAGAGCGGTCAGTGCTCTTAACCGCTAAGCCATCTGACATGCTCTCTTTAGTTAGCTGTGTATCCTCCTTATTCTTTGCAGCAGTGGTGGCTCTTGCTGCTCCTTTGTTCCTGTGGCCACATAACTTCCCCTCCTATCTCTCCATCTTCACATCTTTTTTTTTTTTTCTAAACCATTTCTGTCTTTTTCGTCTTCTATCACTTGTAAAATCTTTCATCCATTTTTCTTTGAATTTAGTTTCACTGAGGTAATTCATAAGATTCCTACTTTGAGAGATTTATTTAATTATTTGGATTTTTTTTTAAATAAAGTGGCATTAACAAAAGGCAGAGTCAGAACATGAACATTCTTTGGACCTCACTCTTTAGCCTGCCACTGACAAGATCTGTGTGACTGGAACAATAATGACTATCCATTGAGACACTCTCTGCACTGAACAGTATTGAGATGCAGACAATGCGCACATTACTTTTTCTTGATTTCCCCTTTCTTGGCATTTGCCAAATGTTTTGCCTCAACTTAATGTGTTTTAAGGCTTGTCAGAAGACCAGTGATATCAAGATAGAATATAAATAGGGTGAGGAGCATGAGACAAGTCTGTGGAGGGCAATAGTTTGGCGAATGACCTTTACAATATGACGATAGTCTGGAAAGACTTTTCCCTAACCTTGCAAACAAAAGGTTACTTTTTTTTAAATTTACTTTTTTATGTGTATGAACGTACTGTCTGCATATAGGTTTGTGCACCCGTGTCCTGCAATGCCACGGAGGTCAGAAAGGGGTCTCGGATTCCCCTGTAACTGGAGTCAAAGACGGTTCTTAGTCATCATGTGGGTGCTGGGGATGGAATCCGGGTCCTCTGCAAGAGCAGCCAGCGCTCTTAACCACTAGGCCATCTCTCCAGCCCCCCAAAAGTTTACGGTTTATAGTATAAACCAGCTCACTGAGCCATATGCTTCCTTGCAACCTGGGCACATGACCATAATCTCTCAAGATCCTTCCTTCACCTCCATCCAAGGTAGTAGATGAATGTGTATGCGTGTTTTATATGTCACAGCATTAAAGCTATGCAAAGAGTGCTGTTCTCACTGCAAACAATGAGAGAAATAAGGAACCATTTGTTTGTGTGTGTGGTATTCCAGGGCTAAATTAAAGGGCAAAATTTTTTGAGAAGATAGGGTGGTTCTGATGCTTACTTGGAGATACTGTTTCAAAAGAAACTGGAGCACGGTTCTGAGAGACATAAGAAGGAACTGGTTCTCAGAAATTCTGGTCTACCCTTAACCTTAAAATGGATATTAAGAATCAGGCAGCTTTTCATTATTCTAATGTGGCCAAAGCTACAAATAGTGATCACATAATGTACCATTCTGGATGTCATAGAAGAAAAGTGTGACTTGTTTTCAGTGTGTAATGTGGTATTTACAACAAGTGAAAGCTGGATACACTTCCCCATACTTTATTATGGCATTTCTACTTGTCCCTATTATCTCTATATTTGTCAGTAAAGGTGCAGGCTGAAGAATATTTTTTTTACTTGTCTATACTCATTGCTAACACTTTGCATATTGGACAAATTGATAACATCCTCCACAAGGAGCAATGTCTTAGTTAGAAGCTACATTTTCTATCTTATGCTGTGCACTTGAACTTTGTTTTCCTTGCTAGCTGGTTTCGGTTCTAAATGAGTGTTTTTAAAGGATGACTAAGTTGTGTTTGTGGCAGTAGGTGGAGGGTGAAGGAACTGTCAATATTCCCAATTTTGCTGTTGTTATCAATTTGTTTCTGAACTGTGCATGTTCCCATTCCTAACTGGAGATTCTAGAAGTTACTTAGTACCTTTCAATAGTCTCCTCCTGGTTCTTACTTTATTTTGTACAAAGTGTTGTCTTCATTGCTGTTAAGTTGCTATATCTTTTTCTATTTTTGCATCCTTCGATATGTGGCCTTAGTCAAGACACCACACAGTCAACTGTCCTCTTAAACAGCTCCTACAATCACATTCCTTCTATCACCTAGAGGATCATCAATCAAACTGCAAACTGTAGAGCAATGCCCCACATATATATCATTTCTTTGTTCTTCTGCCTGAATAACTAGTCAAGTTCTTGAACTTCCCTTTCAGTCATCACTCCACAAAATACACTGATTTCAGTGTTAATATATAATGTTAAGAGTTTATTTTATGTTACTGTTCAGTGTTTGCACAGTTGTTGGATGGTGTCCTCCATCTGTCCACACTAAGAAGCAGACATTGCATATTTTATCAATGGGTTATTACCAATGACAAGTGGAGTCAGATGGAATGTGAAAATGAGCCCACAAAAAGTCTAATCCATATGTGCAAAGAGAAAGACCATTTATGCTAATACATCTTATTATCTCACTATTAGTCAAACCATTTTATAGTGTCCAGAATTTTATAGAAATGAGATGACATAACTCCTTGCACATTTTGTGTTTAAACATTAAATGAGTCACTATCACTGGTATTCAAAAATTCAGAGAAATAATTTGATCAATCCAAGCATTTTTTAGGGGAAAATACACATAAATTACCCTCTGTCAATAGGATCTGGATAGGTTTTAGGTGTACTGATGTATGTATGGTTGCCTAGTCACTAGACATGCACACTTTCTGATTATATCTTTAATAGGGAACATTTTCCCTTTGCATAAACATTTTCCATTACTATGAAGCTAATTTATAGATACAAAACACTTAACATATAGGACAATTATTTATAGGTTAATTTTCTGACATCTCAACTCAATCAGGATGAAGAGTTTGGATATAAGTTCAGGATCACAAGATTTGTGTCTCGTAAATGGCTTTAGGATATAGAAATTTTAGTCAACACGATGAGAAGCTTCTAATGAGCATTTTGGGATGTTTTCTATGACTACGGCAATTTTATTCTATTTCTTTTGGGGAGGGTATTTTTGAGACAGGGTCTCCCTTTAGTTCCAGCTGGCATGGAGCTCACTCCATAGACCAGGCTAGCCTTGAACTCATAGAGATCCGCGTGCCTTTGCCTCCAGAGTGCTAGGATTAAAGGGGTGCACCACCATGCCCAGCACTAAAGAAGGTTCTTAGCCACCATGTGGGTGCTGGGACTTGAACCTGGGTTCTCTGCAAGAGCAGTCAGTGCTGTTAACTGCTGAGCTATCTCTCCAGCCCCCGTCATTCTATTTCTTAATAGCAAAGTAAATCACACACATATGGATTAATATGCCAAAATGAATATGTTCAAACTTAACCTTTTAACTGCCTTTTCTTATAATTTTTGCATTCTTTCTTATTGTTTTTAAGGATGGTTACATTTAAACAATTCTGTCTTCTTTTTGTAATAGTCCCCAAAGAAACACTAGTTACATTTGTGCATATGAAGTTCATCAAGTTAAATAAAAAAATCTCAGGGAAATATGACTCTAAATTATTTGTATAACCTTTAAGCTGTGATATTATTTATTACTATGAAACTTATAGATAGCATGAAATTTAAATATCTTTTGGAAAAATTATCACATTTTGTGCACTTATTTTAGATCAATTAACTTTGCTGATTCATATGAGCAATATTGAAATTATATGTTCATGTTGCCTAAGGCATATTTAAGTATTCTGTTTTAAGTTAAGTGATAAAATATCTTAGGGGAAAGGATTAGAGTTTGCATGATAGGAATGAATAATGTAAGAATACTATTTGATAAAACTGTTGGTTTTCATTATAAGCTACCCAAAAGAAATAGAAATGATTTTCAAACAATACAGTGTAATGACTATATTGTGGTGTTTCTCCAGTTATCCAACTTATCAATAGCTTTCATTGAAAGAATTCTTGTCCTGTAACCTGTAAAATATTCTCTGATGGTATCCACAATTATAAACCAAACAGGCCTATAAAAAATACTGACTTGGTGACCAGCCCAGCTATAGCCATGTTGTAAAAGAACTTCAGAATGAATCACATGACATGAATCTATAATCACTGTCCTCTCAAGTAATAAAGCAGTCATTTATCTGATTTCATTCTCAAGTTTCTCATCTCCAAAATGGATACCTTAAAACATGAGGATCAAATGGTGAGAATTTTACATCAAAATTCAGTGACTCATTTATTCACAACAAGCCACTCCCCATCTAATTAAAATCTAAACTCCAGGAAAAATAGGGTAGTCTAAAACATGTATGTGTGTAGAAATGGATTCATCCACAGATAGATCATATCAGTGGCACTTAAGATTGAAAAATTAACCATAAAATACCCTGTAATGTCAGAGGAAAACTAGTACTGCTGCTGATGTGGAGAGGAACATTAATCAATGCTACTTAGAGGACAGTAAATACTGTATTGAATTATACGGGGCAGAGATCCTGTACATTTGTATTCCCATAAGACAGAAACATTCTTTCACTATGTTTAGGACAATATTAAGATATATAAGTATAATGACTAGTAATATGTACCTAGAAATGAGACATAAGAAGGGCTGGAAGGGATTATTACAATATTAGATGAGAATACATTTCTAAATATAAAGTCTTACTTGTTTCCCTCAGTAATATAAAAATAAATTTCTGTCAGTAAGATGCTGCTTTGCCCTTAGGAGGACTCAAGTTTGATTCCCACAGACCATGTACCAAACCTAGTAATTTCAATGTTTGGAGGGAAGAAAGGAAGATCATTGAGGTCCCCTGGCCAGCCAGGGTTAGCTTACTTGAAAGCTCTTGAGCAATGAGAAACCCTATGTCAAAAAGCAAGGGAGAGCTCATTAAGTAAGCTAATGCTGTCTGACAGGCATAAACACATGTGCAAGCACATATGTGAACATATAAATACTCACATATAAATTAAGTAAATAATAAGCAAACAATTTTCTAAAGAGAAATGTGCCAAAATATGTTCTTTTCTGAGAATCACTACTGTAATATTTATGATGGTGTGTTGTATTGTCATGGGGTACAAAATAGTTAAGAAACTTCTGGTTTATAAATCATTTTCTTTTTTCTTTCTTTTGTTAATCTTTTTGAGACAGGGTCTTCCAGTAGCCCTAGCTACCCTAGAAATCACTACATAGACGAGGCTGGCCTTGAACTAACAGGGATCTTCCTGCCTCTGCCTCCCGAGTGGTGGGATTAAAAGCATGCACCACAATGCCAGCCTCATCACTTTATTTATTTACTTTTTGTAAACAACACTTATAAATTATGAAGCACCTCCTTACAGCTTACTAGGTCTGTTCCTTTTCAAAGTCTGCATTATTAATATACTTTTCTTTGTAGGACAATAATTCCTTTTTTTAATTTTCATTTTTTATTGATGCTTTGTGTATTTCATACATCATTTTCCAATTCAGTTCAGGCATATTTCCCTTTCCCTTTCCCCCACCCCACCCCAGATCAAGCATTCTACCATAACTGTCCTGCATCTTTCTCTGTTTTTTTTTTCATTTTTTTAACATTAAGTAATAATTTATGAGTACAAGCATCCTTCATGTAAAACCATTTTGCAAGCAATTGTGCTCAAACCCACAACAGCCCAGGGGTCCCACCATCCAGCAGGGGCGGGGGGGGGGCTTGTATGTTCAATCAAGTTGATCAAATCAGTGTCCAGACTATATTGCTGTAGTTTCACCATTCACCCCAATCGCAGCCCTTACATTCTACCACGCCCCCTCTTCCGCAGATTGTTCCCTAGGCTTAGAAAAGGGGCACAGGTGGACGAGAAGCAAAACAGTCTACTTTCTCTGGAGCTGTTGTCAATTCTGGCTTTGCAGCCGGTGACCAGCGGTCGGGTTTGGGTTTGGTGCCTCTGTCTTTGTGCACCTAGCACCTGAGGCGCAGAAACCCGGAAGTTGCTCAGGCAGGTAGATTTAGGGGTTAGAGTGTCTCTTGGGCTGCTCCAAGGGGGTCGCAGCTCTGAGCCCTTTTGTGGGAGGGGACCGCCTGGGCCGGCCTGCCCTTTGCCTTTGCAGCCGGTGACCAGTGGTCCGGATTGGGTTTGGTGCCTCTGACTTTGTGCACCCGGCACCTGAGGCGCAGGAACCCGGAAGTCGCTCATGCAGGACAATAATTCCTTTACCAAGACTCTCTGTAAGTCAATCATCAGAATTTCTACTCTTTAAGATATTTCAAACAATATTAGCAAATTATTTCGTATTATGACTTTTATTTAACCCATTTGCATACAACATTGTTGATGGTCTCCATCCACAAATACTAATACATATAATTTGCCATTACACTTTTCCCCAGGTCTTTTCCTTATTCAGAACCTACTTCCTAGATTAGAGTTTGATACACTTACTGAAAATCTAACATTTTCTCTCATCTCTATCAAGAATATTTTTTGCTTCTCAAATCTACACTTAAGCTACATATCATATCAGACTATTTTGGGAAAAGTAAGATATCCTCATAACTGAATTAATTCCAAACTTATAATTATAGATCTTAAATGGATACTCAGCCCTGCAAGATAATTCTGTAATGTTTTCCTATTAAATATATTTTCTTATTCCGAAAGTAGGCCCCAGAAATTTTCTCTTCTATAACCTCTAACATGCCCTCTCAGTCTACTTGAAAACATTAGGTTTACGATACCCTCACATATTTTATAATGGAAATCGGCATCATCATTGTCATAGCTTAGCCAACTATGTAAACCCTCACACATTCTGAGTTCTTCCTTATTCGAGTAGCCTTAACTAAATTGTGGCAATTCCTCCTGAGAAGTACCCACACATGCAGCATCCTGGCTCTGCCACCTGAGGATCCCAGGTAAAACAAGGAAAGGCTCTTTGAACCACAGTCAGGGGAAGCTTAGCAAGTTTACTCAAGCTTGCTCACAGAGTGAATGGGGGAAATAAACATCACTTCCAGGCCAAGCAGCAACCTCCTCTCCTCACATCCATTCAAAGTCCCAGCATGGACTCTGTGCTCTCAGCCCAAGATGGCAAAATGGTAAGAGAGTGCCACCACCACACAGCACCCTTTTATATGTCCCCTGGCTCCCCCCACCCCCTTTATGCAGTCAAAGTTGTCTGGCTGGTTAGGCAGGGTGGATGGCTTTCTGGCCCCATCCTTTCTTTCAGAAGACCAGTCAAGTTCACAGTCTTAGAGATGCTGGAGTTCTTGGGTATGAGAAAGCACGGAATACATGAGACAGCATTCAATCTCAAAAGCCAATCCTTTTTGGAGGATCACCCACCTTACAGCAACTATTCAAGTTGCTGTCTTTGCTTCCTTGGAAATTTTCAGGAATGCTATTCTAGAAATTAGTTCCAACTTTTCCTTTATCAACAATTTCTCTTTCAACTGAGTTACCGAATATTGGCTTAAAAGTTCTATCAGGCTTACAGTATCATCTCTACTACTGTCTCCTATGCACAGTAAATGTCTCCTAATGAGAAATCTACTAGGTTAGCTATCTCTAGTGCACATCCTTTCATTCTGGCTTAAAACTTTCCAATGAGGCTTATGTTTTATGCAAGTAATTAATGTCACTACAAATAAAAGTTCATTCAATCCAAATATACCATCCTTTCACCAGACAATCCCACTTTCGGTTTTTATCACATGCATGCTTTAACTCTTTTCTTTATCTCCTCTATTAGGATCTCATCTTCCCTTCTCATTATCCCCACTTTGGTTTCATGAATCACACACACACACACACACACACACACACACCTATCACACAATTTTAAGTCTAGATTTTGAATAGAGAGAAAACATACAGATTTGTTTTTCCAAGTTTGGTGTAATTTTCTTCACATAATGACTTCCATAGAAATGCAGGTGGCACAGCAGACAGCAGCAAGAGGGTGAAAGACAAGATAGTGCAAAGCATAGTGACACACAGGTATGAAAATGACATTATGAAACTCATCACCTGTGTGCTAACTTCAAAAATCTATTTTAAAAATCAAATATATCCTCATTTTACTGAACTTTCAGCAAAGTTCACTGTTGGATGCATGCACGACTTATGACTTCCACATTCATGTTTGTCTCTAACCTTGGTGGACATTCTTTCCTAGTAGATTTTATTTTTTCCAAATCTTGCTCCCTAAATCTCGCAATGTTTCTGGTCTCCCTTGCGAATCCTCTTCTTATTTTTTAACCCTCTGTTCTGAAACTTTTAAGCAGTTCCCTGACTATGCAGCTTTTGCCACATGGAAACCACAATGGCAGTGTATAATGGCTCCCTTCCCCCGCATTCACACCAGAATATGTTATCATTTGTGCTCTTAATGATGGCCATTCTGACTGGAATAGGGTAGACTCTTAGAGTAATTTTATCTGCATTTCCTTAGTGGCAAAGCATGTTGAATGCTTTTAGCTGTATTTCCTAGCCAATTGTAATTCTTCTTTTGAGAACTCTGTTCGGTTCCATAGCCAATTTTAAAACTGTATTATTTATCTTCTTCAAGCTTAGTTTTTTTGAGTTCTTTGTATTTTGTAGTTAATAAACTTGTATCAGGTATTTGCTGAGCACATGTTTTCCCCCATTCTCTGGGATGCCCCTTCACTTGACTGAACATTTCCCTTTGCTGTGAAGAAACATTTTTGTATTCATAAGATCCTCTTTGTTGATATTTTGGTTTTGTTTTATATGTTACCAGAGTGAAGTTCTGTAAGTCTTTACTCTCATCTTTGTTGAAACAAACCCTGTACTGTTTTCCTTTAGGAATTTCATGATATTATGTCTTATACTGAAGTCTTTTATCCATTTGAAAATCAGTTTTGTGCAGGGTGAGATATATATATATATATATATATATATATATATATATATATATATATAGTGTGTATGTGCATATATAATGGAGATCAAATTTATATCTAATTTTTACCACTTACTTACACACTAGATATGTGCTGAGGTATCTTATTGATATTTCCATGTAGCATCAAAAATGATCACATATTTAGTATGTTTAAAACATATTCAAAACACTCATTGTGTCCAAACCACTTATCCACTTATTATAATATTTCTTTTCAAAACAAAAGGATAATCAGTTCCTGAGTCTAAAAATATAGTATTTGTCATCTGTTCTTTCTTTTTATTTCAGAAGAATATCCCAGGTTTACTAATTGATTGTTGTTGGTGCTTTTTTATTTTGCCCTCACTTGATAAGCATCATTGGGGAGAGATGTTCTAAAAAAATTCTGTTTTCAATTACAATGTGAAATTCCTGAATGAAATAGGATTTCCCCAGTATGAGTAAACACATGGTTAATTCTCTGCAACTGTGGAGGTTGGCTTCCTCCATGCAAGAAACATTGCTTATTGACTCACTTCCCTGACCCTCATTAAACTGTTACCAGCAAACAAGGAAATAATGCACTCTCAAGTTTCTTGTTCTTGCTTGATAGCTTCCCACTATCTCCACTTTATGCCAATGGATCAAAATAATACAGTACAGACGAGAAGAAATATTAGCAGCAATTTAATTAAAAAACTCTTCTGGAATTAATGCCTTCACTACTGCTTAGTATAGCTGAATTCTTATTCCTGGGTCTTTGACAAGATGCCATGGTCAGAAAATGTCATGAGAAAATTAAGATTTTCTTTGTCCATATTAAGATTGGTGTGAGCATAAATGTACAAAATAGATGTGTGGCTTTTATGGTAAATGTAGGCACATATAGAATGCTAACAGGTTCAAATTAGACACACTTTATTTACATACAGTAACTGGTTTCATATATAAGCAGATTTTATGTGTGTATTCATTTTATGATGATTGTTAGGTGATGGATAAATTCAATCCATTGCTCATTAAAGAGGATCTATTGAGGAAAATGTATACTTGGGCATAAAGCTATTATCAGCTTGGGGAGACTTCAAAGTGAAAAATCATGATTACCTTCAACTTCTCTAAGAGTTAACTAATTTTCTGAACATATTAACTTGTATGCAGACAATAGAAGTGACTTGAGGGAACAGAAAAATGTCTCAGCAGTTAAGAGCACTTTAGAGTGATCGATTCTTAGCTCTCACATGGCAGCCAACAAACATCAGTAACTCTATTTCCAGGGGATCCCACGCCTTCCTCTGACCTCTTCGGGCATTGCACTACACAAATGCAGCTATCTACATGCAGGCATTACACACATGCACAGAAAAATAAAAAAAGCATAGTAAACTGCACAAACAAACAAACAAACAAACAAAAAGAATGCTGATCTCAGGAGAGATCAGCATTCTTTTTGTTTGGAGAGATCTCTGGAGAGATTGCTCAGTGATTATGAACACTGGGTGGCCTTGCACAGGACCCTGTTTCTAGTCTCAGCACCTACATGACAGCTAACAAGCATCTGTAACTCAAGTTCCAGGGAACCTGGCTTTTTTGTGGTATTGCATGACATAGGCATACTTACATGTAGGCAAAACACTCATACACTAACACATTCAGTAAAGTGGCAGGTTATAAAATTAATATACAGCAATAAATAGACTTTCTATAAGCCAATAACAAGCAACTGAAGGAGTACATAGAAACCCTCTCATTCATAATAGCCTCAAAGATAATCTTGGAACAAACCTGACTAAAGACATTAAAGTTCTCTACAATGAAAATTTTAAATCTTTAAAAAAGGAGATTTAAGAAGATACAAGAAGATGGAAGGGCCTCCCATGCTCATGAATTGGAAGAATTAATACTGTAAAAATGATCATCCTACCCAAAGTAAGATTCAATACAATCCCAATCAAAATCCACATGACATTCTTCAAAAAAAAAAAAAAATTCTAAAATTCACATGAAGTGCAAAAGACCCCAGATAGCCAAAGAAATCTTGATCACAAAGAGAAATGCAGGGGGGATTACTGTACTAGATTTCAAACTATATTACAGAGCTATAGTCATAAAACATGGTACTGGCACAAAAATAGACCTGTAGATCAAGAGAACAAAAGTGAAGACCCAAACTTGAATACAAGCAATTTCAGCCACCTGCTACTTGACAAGTTGACCAAGATCACTCAATGAAGGAAAGGCAGCATCTTCAGCAAATGGTGCTGGCAAAACTGGATCACCACCTCTAAAAGAATGAACCCAAACCCCTTATTCTTAGCCTTGTACAAAAGTCAACTCTAAATGTATCAAAGACCTCATTGTGAACATTTTAAAAGCTGTGTTTCATGTCTTTGAAGGATGGCAAAAGCAGTGGCAGCCACAGAATAGATGCACTTGCCAGTAAGAACTGAAGACAGGCAAAGCAACAGTGCTCTCTCTTTTTTTTTTTCTTTTTGTTTTTTACTAAGATCTCAAGTTTTATTATCTCAAGTACAATTTCTCAGGCCTCACTGATTATTTATTTCTGCTTATATTTTCCTTTTGGGTGTTTAAGGCCACACAGCCCAGATTTACCAAGGTTTTTTTTTTCTCAAGGTCAGTTGAGGAACATCTTAAAAAATGTTCAACATCATTAGTAATTAAGGAAATGCAAATTAAAACCACTTTAACATAAGATCTTACCTTGGTAAGACTTGCTAAGATCAAGAAAATAAATGATACCAAATGCTGGAAAGGTTGTGGGGAAAGGAAAACATTCATTCACTGATGTATACCCAAAGGATTCATCCTATTGCAGATATTACTTGCACATCTATGTTTATTGCTGCTCTTTTTATAATAGAGAAGAGCTGGGAGCAATCTAAGTGTCCCTCAAACTGATGAGTAGATAATGATAATTTGTAAACTTGCACAATAGAGTTCTACATAGTGGTAAAGAAAGATAGCATCAAGAAATTTGCAGGTAGGGCTGGAGAGATGGCCTAGCTGTTAAGAGCACCGACCGCTCTTACAGAGGACCCGGGTTCGATCCCCAGCGCCCACATGGCGGCTGAGAACCGTCTGAAACTCCAATTCCAGGAGAACTCCAGTTCCAGGGGAATCCGAGACCCTCTTCTCACCTCCGCGGCATTGCACGACACGGGTGCACAAACTTGCATGCAGACAGTACATTCATTCACATACGGAAATAAATAAAATTAATAATAAAAAAAAGAAATTTGCAGGAAAATGGGTGGAACTAGAAGCTATTATGCTAAGTGAAGTAACAGACTCAGAAAAAAAAAATAAGCAGCACATGTATTTTCCCTAATTTGTGGATTCTAGCACCAAATCCTTAGAAGTAAGTGTATATGTGGATGCAAATGCAAGGACCAGGTAAATGAAAAGGAACCAGCAAGGTAAAGGGAAAGAGGGAACCCGAGGCAGAAGGCTAGTAGGTGAGAGGTGTCACTAAGGGAGAAGTGGATTAAATCGGAGTATCTAAATGGGAGGAAGGGTTATATAAGGAATGAGTGGGGATAAATGGTAAAAAGGAACCCAAGAGAACTAGGGCCATAGGAAACTCACGTTATTAAGGGAGAAACGGGGATACTTTAAATGGAGAAGACATGGAAGGAAGGCGAGATGGAAAGGGAGAGAGGAGAGATAACTAATGGCTTTCTGGGGTCAAAAAACATGAGATAATCATATCATTCTAACAATCTATTGGCAAATTAAATATTCAATACCTCTATATGGGTCCATGTGTAAAGATGAAGGCTGAATAACAAGAAACAGTACCAGATGGGAGAAACCTTCCTATGAATCATAGGCCAGGTAGTCCAAGAGACTCCCCAAATTATGCAGGCTATTGCCACAACTCTTGATTGCCTCTCAGTACCTGAAGGTAAGACCCTATTGGTGAAGACAAGACATACTTCAGAGAATGGATCTTGATTAATGGAGCTGGATCTGGGGGGCTGGAGAGATGGCCTAGCGGTTAAGAGCGCCGACCGCTCTTACAGAGGACCCGGGTTCGATCCCCAGCACCCACATGGTGGCTGAGAACCGTCTGAAGCTCCAATTCCAGGAGAACTCCAGTTCCAGGGGAATCTGAGACCCTCCTCTGACCTCCGCGGCGTTGCACGACACGGGTGCACAGACTTGCATGCAGACAGTACATTCATACACATACAGAAATAAATAAAATTAATAATNTTCTGGGGTCAAAAAACATGAGATAATCATATCATTCTAACAATCTATTGGCAAATTAAATATTCAATACCTCTATATGGGTCCATGTGTAAAGATGAAGGCTGAATAACAAGAAACAGTACCAGATGGGAGAAACCTTCCTATGAATCATAGGCCAGGTAGTCCAAGAGACTCCCCAAATTATGCAGGCTATTGCCACAACTCTTGATTGCCTCTCAGTACCTGAAGGTAAGACCCTATTGGTGAAGACAAGACATACTTCAGAGAATGGATCTTGATTAATGGAGCTGGATCTGGGGGGCTGGAGAGATGGCCTAGCGGTTAAGAGCGCCGACCGCTCTTACAGAGGACCCGGGTTCGATCCCCAGCACCCACATGGTGGCTGAGAACCGTCTGAAGCTCCAATTCCAGGAGAACTCCAGTTCCAGGGGAATCTGAGACCCTCCTCTGACCTCCGCGGCGTTGCACGACACGGGTGCACAGACTTGCATGCAGACAGTACATTCATACACATACAGAAATAAATAAAATTAATAATGGAGCTGGATCTGAACTGGAAGCCACCTCCACTGAAGGCTAGCTCTCCTAGCTGTGGAGGGCACTACGCAAGCCACTAAGGGAGTTCATCAATTGATGGTCCAACATCAGCCTCAAGACCAAATATCCATGTCAGCACAGCATACAACGTAGGTGAAATAATGACACTTTTATCTTGGGGAAAATTACGAGCTAACTAATTTTATCTAAATCCCACTCAGTGGGAGGAAACTCAGGTGTGGTATTGTAAACATGGCCAATGAACACAATTGTAGATGTCATAGATGTTAGAGAAATCTTCAAGTCTGACATATCCCTAGGCTAAGGTAACATCTTATTAACTACTAAAAATGTATCCTTATATTTACAGACAAATATCCCAGACATGACTCAGATCCCAGGCATCTCTGATATTTGCACCAGAAGAGAATAGTACAGAGTCCTGAAACTGGACATACACAGACATGGCCTGTGAATGGTTCATGACTAGGTGACACATCTACAATGCAACCTCTACACATCAGCCCCAAGCATCATAGAACAATGAACCAAGAAGGAATTACCTCTTAACTCTCGTAAAGGAAGCTCCTCTGTGGAACAGGAGACCAGGAACCCAAAAGGGTCTGAATGGCCAAACCCTGAAGGTTAGGAGTTTACAGAGTGCAGTACCATAGACGGTTGCCTATATTCAGCTTCACACATCCAGCACTCAGGGAACATCGTGGAAGAGGGGATTGAAAGATTGTAAGAGCCAAGGAGGTGATGCAAGACCAAATGGAAATGAATCCTACAATTTCCTGGGACCCCCTTCATATGAAGAGGTATTAGTATGCACAAGACCCATGAATACTCAGGTGGACAAAACCCACCACAGAACTGCAGAAATGGCTGAGGAAATATTGGCAGCTGATGGTGGTACAGTGAGGAAACCTTGGCCTTCTTTAAGGCAGAGACTCTGGGTAGGCTGGCTAGAACTCAGGGGATGAGCTGGCACTGAGGAGTGGACAGAGAGAGTAGTTTGGCCCAATGGACCCTAGCACAAATATATGAACTTGGGGGGGGGGTGTTGCTGTGGGAGGGTGCCAGGGAAGAAGCAGGCATAAAGGTGATTAAGATTGACTGAAAAATTATTTATGAAACACAAAAATGTTCAATTAACAAGAAGAAAAAACACTCATACACATGAATTGGAAAAAAGAAATTAAGGAAGGAGGGAGGGAGGAATCGAGGGACTAAAGGAGGAAGGAGAGAAAAAGAAAGAAAGAGAGAAAGAAGAAAGCCGTTTCTACTTTAAGTTGTCAAATTATACTTTTCCTGAAGTTCTTTTCCTCATTTCCTTTTCTACAAATTCTGGACATTATCATCTATTATATCTAGTTTTTAAATTTGTGATTAAATATGTAATTGATTGACATTTAAAATTAAACAATATAAATACAATGTTTATCTCCCCTCATTTCTTGCCCTTTACCATTAAGATTAAAGCAAAATTTACAGAATAACTTCATGTAAAAATATGCATTTGAATCATTTACTCCTTTGTATAATTGGGAAAAATTGTAACATTTTATTACCAAAGTTATTATTTAGTCATAACTACAAACAAAAATGATTCAAGTTTTATACCCGCCGCATTTAAAATATGTATTATACTTTGTTGAAAAATGTCTATGTAATTTGAAGAAATAAACTGATCTGAAAGGCAAAATCAAAAATCATCTGACATCTTGGGGCACTAGTACAATTGACTGAATGGTTGTGGCTTTTATGGTCATGGATAATTACACTGTAAAATGTATTTTATTATGAGGAATAATTGTAATTACAGATTTTTGAAAGCCCATACAATTGAATTTTCAGGTACAGTTTCAGATTAGATTTCTAGAAAGAGCTTAAGGATAGAGCTTGCCTAAGCTAATGGGGCATTGCAATTACACTCAGATACTGTTATTGGAATTTCATAAATGGGAATGATTTAAAAGATGCAAGATTTCGGAAAAGCTACCTGGAATTACCATTTAGTAAATCTAATGATTCTTCACATTTGCCTTTCTAAGTAATAAGTTCCTTGTCTTAGGCAGACATTCATTTTTCATGTTTTGTTTTCATGAAACATTTCTGTGGAAGTTTGTTCAGAAAAGTCAGGATGTACTCCTGACTCTTCTGACCCTTCAGAACAATCCATCTCAGACCTTGCTCCAACATGTGGCCTCAGCTAAAGTTGTACTATGGAAATTTCCTTTTCATTTATTTTTTTCTTACTTTCCATGTTCATATTTAAATGATTTTTATAGTAAAGAAGCTGTTTTCCTTTCCAGTTCATCAAGCCTCTTTATTCCTACACTTAATCTCTTGGTCTTACTCGTTTCCTAATATCATAAAAGTTAGTAAGCACACAATTCTAATGTTGTATTCTATCCACTCATCCTGTAGTTTGGAGACAGTTACAACAAACAAGCATAGAATGAAAAAAGTAGTAGGCTCTGAAAGATATTTTGATAAAGCTTAACTTAATTAGCTGAATTATTTAAGGTGAATATACTTTGACATTTAAATGTACTTCCTGGAAATTTCCATGCTAAATCTGGCAGAAGACACAGGGCCAACTTTTTAAGTTCTAAATTAAAATTACAAGGGGAAAAGAAAACACAAACAGAAAAAACCCTACATAAAGTCAAATATCATAAAACTCCTTAAGTTAAAGATTAAGGTTATACTTTTATAATAAATAAATTAAATTGAATAAGCCAAAATATCTTACTTATTTGTGACTTCTGTAGGCAATAATTATGATTATACATGGTGACAATAAGAGTGACTCAAATTTCTTATGATTTTCCAGATCCTTTAATTTTTTTTTTTTTTTGGTCTTTTTAAGACAGGGTCTCCCTTTAGTCCCACCTGGCCTGGATCTCCCTTTGTAGTCCATGCTGGCCTTGAACTCACAGAGATCCATCTGGCTCTGCTTCCTCAGTGCTGGGATTAAAGGAGTGAGCTACCATTCCCGGCTCCAAATCCTCTAATTTAAACTGCATATATAATGCTGGACACATTTGTGGGACATACGCGTTATCAAATCACAAACTGACAAATGTGGTAGTTGAAATTTAGGAGAGAGTCCATGAGCCCTAACTTTATAACAACAAACAACCCTTACTGTCCAGTCTATTAATAGTGATACAATTTCCAGAAACCAGAAGTTACCATTACCTTACTAATGCTTTCCAAAAGTGCATCATATTTTCTCCCTCACTTACACCCTTATAGATTTGAGGGAACATCTCTGTTCTCTAAATTAAATCACCACTTAATTTATCCTAGTGACTATGGTATATAACTCTGAGATTTCCTAATGTGATTTACTGTCTGTTGTACTTCCTCAGTATGCTATGGTGTTTTAGTTGTTATCACTATTTATGGGAAAGTAATATTAACTTGGTGCAACCTAACAAGCAAATGAGCCTATGAACGTTGGGAGTCTTCTCTGACAGACTACAGAAGGTAAAATGAGAGACATTTCTGGTGGCTTGCAGTAAAATGATTATCTCTTTGTGAATTCTGGAAAGGTCCATGTAGTAAGGAATTGCAGACGTCTTTAGACACTGAGAGTGGTCTCTTACCTACAACTACATTGAAAAACCTTTATATAGTGGAGTTAAACAAATTTCAGCATCCAGGAGCTGGCTTTTATACAAATATAAAGATTTGTACTATTGCTTGTTTACATCCTTATCACAACCCAATGAGGCCTTGGGTTGGCAACCCACCTAATCTATATGCAGATTCCTGATACATAGAAAACTTGGGAAAGTAAGTCTATACCATTTAAGCTGCTGTATTGACAGTATATTAGCAGGCAAAGGTAAACTAAACATGATCTTGCTTTACCAGAATTAGGGAAAGATTGGGCAGGACTGAGACTATACTTTTTCTAGTTTGCTCTTATAGAGCACTTTTAAAGACTAATTTCCTGAAACAATATCTCTGAGTATTTTCCTCTAGCATTTTACTTCCTCTTTGACCTAGACCTTCCAGATTTTCACGTTGCTGATTCTCGGCAATCTTTTCTCCCTTGTAATTCTTTTCTCTGGATATATGAGATATGCTTGGCTCTTCAGTAAACATTGGTAATTGTATAGTTTTACGATGTTAGGGTGTTGTAATCCACTCCAGAAGTCTTTAGAGTTTCGATGATCTTGTCTTGATGGAGGCATACAAGTTGCTTTAGTTGTTCTCAAATGATGAAATCATGTTCTGTGCTCCATAATGGGCAAATAAGTGGGGGTGTAAATAGTATAACAGCCTGTATCCCTCTGAGAAAAAGAGTCAAGGGATCAATACTTCCTTGTCAGTTATGTTGTGAAATTCCATCCTGAGGTTATGCAAGATACAGAACACTATGGGAAACATGCCTTGGTCTACAAAGAATTGTTAGTCAGGGGGATCTGTGTAGTGATTTTGTATCCATACAGAAAAAGTCAGCCTTTGCAATTTTCTTTTGTATTTGATATAATATCAGAAGAACTAGAAGTCATCTTCGTCTACTGTGGCAATTCTCCTTATTTGTAATGATTACTGATTGTAAGGAGAATGATTCCAAAATTATTTTGTATATAGAAATGCTTATGGTTATTGATCAATTATGCCTGCATTGATCATGGAAGGAGGAACACAACTGAAAAAAATTAGATACTTGAGAATCTCAAAATAACTATGGTATCTATCCACAAAATTAAATGAAAATATAAACTGATCACAATTACAGTTTTGAGAAATTAAAACACAAATGAGGGAGAAAGTGATATTTTCTCAGATTTCTGTTCATTTATTATCTAGGTCACCATGAAACATGGATGAATGTTCCTCCTATTGCATATATAAGGTAGATCTCCACTCATACTTCACTCTATGATTCACTCCAAAAATTTGATATTTAAAATATAGCTTCTTTTCTCAAAATTAATAATTTAATGCTTTATGTTTCCCAACTGCTTGACTTCCTGAATCCTTTAATGTGTTTAAACTATTCTGTATACAGTATCCTTCTTAAACTGTATGTTTTACATGAAAATATCTAGGAGCTTACCTCTGATAAACAATACCTGGGAAATCAAAGCAGTGTTAATGTGAAGCATTGCATTTTGTTTTTACCATATGTAGTTAGGAATTTCAAAAGAACATCAGTGACAGCATTTACTACATTTTTATATAATGCAAAATGAATTTCAGTTCATACCTGTTCATTTTCTTTCCATTCACAGGCTAAGGTTGGTTGCTCAATGTTAATTGAACAGGTATCTGGGACATAAAATTCTTTTAACATCCTCATATTCCCTAGAGAAAATAGAAAATGGCAATTAATTATAGTACATTCTGTAAGAGGCGGTTGTTGAAACTTGTAGAGGCATGAAGGCCCTCTGTTCAGATAGGAAGGAATCGTTCACATATTTGAGCCTCTGGATATTGGCATCATTAATATATGAATAGTGATAGAGAGAGAGGACAAGCGCTTTGGATTTTGCTTTTCAGGTGATTTCAGGAAACTAGGAAGGTACAGCCCATATTCATTTGTGGACCTCCTGGAAGAGATGTAATCTCTTATCACACACAGGCAATTTTATGAAAATTCAGAGAATAGTTATTTTATTTTACAATTTGACCAATACAGGAAAATTCTTATAAAATATTGGCTTTGCTGATTATAATCTACTCACATGGATATTGGACTATCAGCACAACTCAAACTTCAGCCTGGTTTTAGGTCTTGTTTAGCTTTGTATCTGATTCGAATTCCATTAGTTATGATGTAAGGAATCTATGTGAAATCGGTAAGCTTCATTCTTCTCATGTTTTTGTTTAAGAACTCAGCCTCTGTCTGTAGTTTTATATTCACAAACTTCTTAGTTTGAATATTCATGAATGTTTTCCAGACACTAGGAATACACTGCACTCTGTACTAAGCTATTCACATGTACTGAATTGTTTAATCTCCAAAGCATCCTCGTGAGTTAGGAAGTATTTTTATACTCATTTATCAGTGAGGAAGCTGCAAAGGTCACATTGCCAATTAAGTGGTGGAGTGGAGCTCTGAACAAGTCTCCTCCTCTCCACTGTAATTTATCTCCACTAAGGGTCACAAACTTAGGTGTATTTAAGGGTCAGCAGTAACAAAAGGGCATATGCAAGCAGTTTCTACAGAGTTTGTACTACACTCAATTATACTAACTACTTAGCAACCTTTGAAAATATGGTTCTGACCAAACAATACATTGACCAAATAAGGAATAAGGACCATTAAATGTCAAATTCTAGTGTTTCTTGCAGTATCAGTACAATAATATCGAAACATATTTAGCTATATATTCTTTCTGGAATATTCATTGGAATGTTCATTATACTTGATATTGAAATTATAGAAAGATGCACTGCACAATAGCAATTCATTCTGTAGCTGTAAGTCATCCCCAGTCCCCTACATACATGACAAAACATCCAGTGGTTCTATTAAAGCATGCACCTTGACTTCCCCAATTAACATTTTCCTGTAATATTGTTTGATCCTGCTAACTGAAGTATTGGTGCTTCTTGATCACCTGGATAATATTCATGCTTCGCTTTAGATATACATCCGCGCACTGCTATAACAATTTCAGTTTGTATTCAAAACACTACATGGAGGTGACGGTTTATGGGCAATATTGCCAGGTAACTTCAGAATGATAGAGTTCAGTCCATTCTGAGAGCAGGATTATGTGGAACAATTTTTTCAAAGGAGCTTCATCTAAGGAAAGGCTTGGTGAATAAAAAGTGATTTCCAATTAACCTGATGTATTCTAGGCATTAACTATTTTTCTAAATCCTATGTTTCTCTGGGAATTCCTGATGATATTGGGTTAATTCATCATTAGTGCAATAACAAACTCATTTAAAGGACTCTATTGTATTGTTGTGGTGTCTGCTCTGGAGACACACACACACACACACATTTTACAAGTTAGATTTGAAATGAAACTTTAATTATCTACAAATTGGAAAACAGCATGATTTTTCCATGTTCTTATCAGTTTATTGACTAAAATGACTGCCCTAGTTCCTCTTTATTGATGTAATAAACACCGTGGCCAAAAACAACTTGGGGGAGAAAGGGTTTATTTCACCTTCAGCTTCTAGTTCATCATGAAGCGAAACAAGGGAAGGAATTCAGACCAGGAATTGAAGTACAAACAATGGAGGAATTCTGCTTACTGGCTTGCTTCTCTGACTCATACACACCCTCCATTGTTATATAACACAGGACCATCTGCCCAGGGCTGACACTGCTCACAGTGGGGTGGGCTCTCACAACATTCAATCATCAAGAAAATGCCCCACAGACATGGCTATTTGCCAATCAAATGGATGAAAGTCCTTAATTGAGGTTCCCACCACCCCACTGTGTCAAGTTGACAAATGAAGCTGTCTAGCACAGTGACATTATTTTTCTTGTAGATTTAGGACAATGTAGTGATTTTTTTTTGTGGCTGACATATAAATATAAAGTTGCATATATTACAGGGTCACATGATGTTTCATGCATATATACATTGTTTAAAGCGTAAATCTGCTGAACATGTCTATGCCATTAAACATGTACAATTTCTTTGTGGTTAAAACTTCCATAGTTCTTTCTTTGAGGCTTTTGAAATGCATGCAACATTACAATCATATTCATACTACTCTAAAGCCATACACCAAAGCATCGTCCTCTATGTAAATGCAATTTGATATTCATTGATCGGTTTCATCCACACATGCCTTATATCCTAGCCTCTGCTGTTCATGATTCTATTCTTAGTTTTCTTTTTGCACACTTCATACATATACCAAATTTACAAAGTCTAAAACTAAAGTATAGGCTAATTCCAAAACATATTTAGGAATTCACAGTTTAACCGTAAACTTTCATGCAAGTAAAAAGAAATATAACTTTACATTCCCAAATTGCATAAGTTTAATGTATGTTTTAATGTACTTTATTTTTTCATAAACCTTAGAACTGAGGAAAATAGAGATGTATGATTCAAGCTATATCTATAATAATATCAGTCATTGTGGCATTGTCTTTACTGACCAATTACCCAGTTTGACTTACATATAAGGATTTGGTGCTAAGACACACAAATGAGGGATAATATAAGTCACTTGACTTTCTGAAACTGTTACTTCACTTAGCATAACAGCTTCTAGTTCCATCCATTTACCTGAAAATTTCATGATGTCCTTTTTCTTTACTGCTGCATAGAACTCCATTGTGTAAATGCACCACATTTTCATTATCCTTTCTTCAGTTGAGTTACACTTGGGTTGTTTCCAGCTCTTTGCTATTGTGAAAAGAAGAGCAATAAACATGATTGTGCACGTATCTCTGCTGTAAGATGAGTCCTTTGGGCATACACCCAGGAGTGATATTATTGGATCATTTTTATACATGGCATTTGAGAATCTTACAGCACAAATATAGCCATTTCCTTAATGTAAACTACGGCATGTCATACAAAGTAAAATAGATTATTCCTGAAGAGGTGAGCATGGTTTATTACCTCAAATCAAACATTCATTTTGCTGTCAAAGAAACGTGCACCTACGTGCACGTGCGTGCACGCACACACACACGCACACACACGCACACACACACACACAATGTTAATACTTTTTAATGGTTTAACAAAAAGGATGGGTTTTATTTACTTATATAGTTGAATGATTTCTACAATGATTACATTTTGCTTCCTTAACTTTAAAATAATACAAAGTAAAATAAAGCTCTAAAATGTATAGTGATGATTAATTTTTGATAAAGAAACATAAAAATACTGTATGTGAAAACAGCAATAAATATTGTAAAATCACCCCATAAATATTCATGCAACTCAATATTTCAAATGGTGAGAATAAACCAATTTTCTTTGTTTTCTTCATATTTATTTCATTTTGTAATTTTTGAGCTACTTTTTATTATGTTTCTCTTCAGGAAAATTGCTGACATTATTAATCACATGAGAGAAAAGTAATTGAATTGCAAGGTAACAGAATATACTAGAACTATAGCAACATATTGTTGCCTTACTTGTACACATTATTGAATTTAGCATTCATCATCCACTACTTTTCTAAAAGGATGAATCCAAAGTCACTTTTAAACTATGAGTGTGGGGAAATCAACCAGAGTTCTTAACCACTGAGCAATCTCTCCAGTCCCACCACATTATTTTTTGACTCAAGTCCTCTCTCATTAAACTTGTAGCAGATCAATTTGTCTAGACAACCTGGTATCTGAGTTTCCTGGATTCTCCTGACTTAGCCTCCAAAGCACTTGGATTATAAATGCAAACCACAATACCTTTTGCTTGAATAGGTGCTGGAAATCCTCATGTCCTCAAAAATCTACTGCATATTTTTTACCAACTAAGTGAGCTCCAGCCTGAAATTTCTCTTTTAATAATTTTTTACTTAAAACATTTTAAAAACTTTATTTACTTTTGGTTTATGTATATATGTGTTTTGTCTACTTGTATATAAGTGCACCACATGTGTAAAATGCTTGCTGAGGTCAAAAGAGGGTGCTGGATTCGCTGGGACTCGAGTTACAGATGAATATTAGCTGATATGTTGGTGCTGGGAACCAAGAGGTCCTCTGAAAGAGCAGCAATTGCTCCTAACCACTGAATCATCTTTCCAGCCCCCTGAATCATCTATTTTAATAATGAATATTTGCTATTAGTTTCCTGTCCCACGATATTTCATAAACCTATGTATTTTTGCCCTTATTGGCATCGCATGGATACTATTTGGAAGACGTACTTAGCATTTACAAAATAGGTGGCTATCAGTGTTGATATCTTGTGTGTTCAGACTTACATAGGTCCCAAATATTACTTACATATTTAATGTTAAGTGATATGCCATAAGAAGAAAATATGAAAATTGCCGCACAAGAAATGTCTAGGTGCATTATGTCTCAGACGACAAAGAATTTCCTTTAAATCACTAGACATTGTTATGAAGGGTCATATGTATTTGTCAAGCACTGAAAAGTTCAAATAGCTACTTGTGGCTCTTCTCGGATGCCATTTATTTGTCTTATTTTATTGTCACTAGAGAGATTATTTCATTAATTCTCGTTGGTTTTCTGAGTTCTACTGGAAGATATTTTTCACTGTGTTCTTTTGTATTAAATTCAGTTCTAAAGGGGAATGCTTGATCTACCACTATCCAGGGTTCTCATCTGATGGGACAATCTCAGTTCCCCAGACAATTTCCCCCAGAAAAGTGGTTTACTATGAAAAGTTTTTTGAAAAAGTGGTAGATACCTTTTCAAATAAGATAAATTGTACAAGGATAAACTCCAAAATTACTTATTTAACTGAATTTAAACAAAACAATTTAAGAAAATTTTGCTGTTCTCAATGGAGCACATGCTTATGTGTGTGCATGGATCACCCCCTCCCCCACCCACCCCAGGCACTTGGAAAACCTCAGTAGCTGAAAACAAGAAGAGACCTCAAACATTCGAGCTTGGATACAATAACTCTTCCTATCCAGTGGTATCGTTTTCCTGTAATGATAGCTCTCTGTGCACTTGTCAAAATTGCATACTGCTTGTGAGAGACTTGCTTGCTATGTTCCTCAGTTGTGAGAAATAAACTAGATCTCACCTAAGTGAAGTGCTTTCAAACCAATAAACATTAAAAAAAACTATGTGGTATTATTATTATTTATTACCGATGTTTTTATGGTGTGGGTCAAGTTGACTTCCTCCACAAAGCCTTTTTTCACTAAATGAGGTCACAGCTATCAATCTTTTTGTTTTCAAAGGTCCCATAGGAGATGTTGTACTTCTTATTTGCCACTTAGAGTGACTCATAGACCTGGAGTAGAATGCAGGTTCAGCAGTAGGAGAGGCCAAAACTCATTTGTTTTTGAGACACCCAGCATGTTGGAGCAAAGTCTCTAATACAATAAGATTAATGTTTATTTGTTGATAACTATGTATGGTACCCGGATGTGAAGTTTCTACATCCTAATTCCATAAATTCCTTCTCTCTCTCTCCTCTTTTTCTCTCTTCCTTTCTCTCTGTCATCTGTCTCTCCTTAATTTCAAAATGCTTCTCATGGAAAATGAATGCACAAATGGCAAGAATAAAGCACCTCTACTGTACACATGGCGTGATAAATATCAATGCGATTTTAAGATTCTTTGGTATCCTTGCTTCAATATCTATTTTTATTGTTTTCAGAAATTCAAGCCGACATAACACAGTTCATAACCCGTGCTTTCTGCTCAATCAACGCCTCCCACCCCCAATTCCTGAGTGTGGATTAAAATATTCAGGTAGAAAACTGACTCAAAAAGAATGTGTTGTTACTATTACTCTGTTTCAAAACGTTTTCCATTTTTATGAGTGACCACTACTTAAAAAGAACAATTCAGGTTCTTTTAATTCTTATGATTTTTTTTTTTTTTAATGGGAGAGTAGAAGTTGTATTTGTAGTCAGGCATTTGGGAGTTTCTCTTCTGCTCTCTACTGTGTCCTCTCACCTGTAGTCCTTCCAGCCCATCCCCACCTCCACACTCTCCCACTGTCAAACTCATAGTCATTTTAAAATTGAAATATTGATTTTTTTAGTGATAATATAGTATATTTATTTATTTTTTGAATACTTTTATTGATGATTTGTGCATTTCATACATCATTTTTCAGTCCAATTTAGACAGAATCTCCTCTTCCTGCCCCCACCCTAACTCTTAAAAATCTCAAAATGAGCCCTTAGTCACACCACTCCTGGGTATATATCCACAAGTCTCATCCTATCACAAAGATACATGCGCATCTATATTTACTGCAGCACTCTTCACCAGAGTGAAGAGCTGGAATCAACCCAAATGCCCCTCAACAGATGAGTGGATAACAAAAATATTGATTTTTAAAACTATGGAATTCCTTTTTTTAACTAGAATTTTGAGATTTTTATGGGAAATTGAAAATCTACTCTTTGAAACTGACTGAAAATTGATGTTTCTGGAAGCAAGGTATTAAACAGAAGGTATTAGAAACACTTATGCAGCTATAGAAAACAACTTTTTGCACTTATTTCCGGAGATGGTACAGTTCTTCTGTACATATATATAGACTATATGTTTTTGTGAAAATAAACTGTTGTGAAAGTGTCATTACATTAAAAACAAAGCTACAATCTTTACATTTTACCACTTAATAAATTAAGATATTTTATTATGATTTAAAAATCAGTGCCATGTTTATCCATAGTTTTGTAAAAATGAATGCCCATATTGAATTCTAAATTCTTTTGTAGATCTATAACTTGTATACACTCAACCATTCTTTATAAAACTATCTTTCATATTTTTCATTTAAAACACATTGAAAAAATAGAGACTAAGATACCATCTTTGTCTGATATTTGTATGTCATTGAGGGTATTTATCACAAATGAACTTATTATGGTTAATCTTAGTTTCATGATGTTGTTACTAGAAATGTCACCCAGGCAATACAATTTTACTTGATATTATTATGAAGAATGGATTGGTAAGACATTATAAATGAGGTAAACATCTCAAAAGCATAAGGAACTCAATCTCAAATGTTTACTGTAGAAGATGTGTGGTGTCTGCATGTAACAATGCATAATGAGAGAATAAAAACTAATCCTACTTAAATGTTAATTGCAAAAAACATGCAATAAATTGGAACAAATAACTACACTTAATTTAAAAGAGAATTACACTTACATTAGCAAAATGGTGGGGTTATTTGGTTATAATTAAAATTATTAAAAGTAAGCATGAAGAGTTCATTTTAAAGATAAAATATTTAGTCATTTAAATGATAAGCCCCAAATATTGCCCTTACAACACTTCCCACATTCACAAATGCTTCTGGATTTTGCTCAATTATAAAATGCTTATGGCTCTGGTTTTTAGCAAATGAGGATTATCCTGAATAAATCTCTTTGAAGCTTATTTTTGGTCCTTAAAATCTTAGCAAATTGCTTTTTTGCTTTAATCATAAGATTCCTTCTGATAAATTACTTAGTAGTTTTTGCTCCAAACGAAAGTTGTTGTCCATTTGCCTTCATACTGCTCTCAGCATGAAGTAATGTTATCCACCAACTATGCTAACTAGAGAGAAAATTAAATGTCCAATTATTTCAAAACATTTAAAGTTTAAATAAAAGTGATAACTAGCCACTGAATAAAAATCTCTCTTTAATACACTAAAAATAGAAGGATAAAATTTGATAAAAATGAGAATCACAAGCAAAAGGTAGTTCAGTTGCATTGATGTAGTAGGGATAAGTCCATTTAAGTTACTGGATACAGTCTTGGAATACATTCAAATAGTCTTGAGTTTGCAGTGTTCACTAGAAAATGCAATAGCTATAGTTTGTACTGAAAATATAATCAACATAAATACAAGTTGATTATAATCTTGCTCAAAGGCAATCTTAAACAATTACATGAGGCAAATGGTACTTCCATCTTTATAATGGGCTGATTTGGTCTATCCTTATTAAACTGATTAAATTTGTAAGCTCTCATTCTAAATGCACATGGATATAAGTTTTTCAGAGACATAAATAATCTAAAGAAAAGTAATTAGGCAGGCTTTACTACAATAGGATTAGTAACCCTTGAAGAAGTGTTTAGAGATATATATAGAGAGAAGGAAGAACATTTAAAGACAAAAGGAAAAGACTTCAACCAAAGCAGCCCTGTTAATGCTTTGAACTCAGAGTTCTACTTTACATATTGTGAGAAATATGTTTATTCAAGTCACCTGGTCTGCGATGCTTTCTTAATGTAACTCAGGAAGACTGATACCCAGCACCTTGTCAATTACATTGTTCACATTAATAGATCATTTCTCCAAACAATCAAATTCTTAGCTTTGTAATATTGTAGAATATTTTGTTCATTTCTGTATGTGTTTTTCACTCTACCTAAATGTCAACTGAATGTATCTAGTTGAATTTTTGTGATTAACGTTCTTAGTTTTGTATGTAGCTGCAGGTTACTTTGTCAACTTTACACTTTTAAATATATAAATACACATCAAAATAATTATTCACTCAAAGCTTGATAGATGTTTGAGTTCCTTCAGATGTTGCGGTATGAGCATCTTTATAAATTACTTTAATAAATATATACAAAGTGTATATAAATATATTCCTAGAGATAGAAGAAGTGCTGGGTGTGCGATTATAGAAATGTTCCTTTGGTCTCTTCACCTTGCCCACTCTTAGTCACATATCCTCCCATTTTCTGTGACAGGATGTGATCTCTATTGTCAATAAAGAGTAATATATGTATATATATATATATATATATATATATATATAATTCCATTTGAACTGTATTCTTCATTCCTATTTTCACGCAGTCAGTTCTTAATATGTGTCTTTCATGGGGAAACAGTCTTAGATTATTCATTCATTTTTGTTACTGAGAGGAATGTCATGCTGAAGGTAAACAAGAATGGCTTTTGTTTTCAATTCTTGATGAACATTTGTGCTCTCTACAGTTTGGACTCATTTGTTAACTTTCTGTGGATATTCTTTTATAAATGCTTATGTTGCCTATTTTTGATTTTGTGACTAACAGAGTGGTGCATATGAGTTGTAAATACTTGATTACAGCTTTATAACAGAGCCAAAATCACCTAAAGTAGAGTTAGTGCTATACAGTTCAAACAACAATGTATCAGAATTGTTATAATTGCTTTATATAGTTTTCAACATTTGGTAGAGTGTGTACTTTTAAGTTATTCAATTGGATAAGAGTAATATCAAAGTTTTTTGTTAAATGAGTTTTAATGTTTAAATAGCATCATTACAGTTGTTCATGTCTAAAAATATTGAACATATTTACTGGCTAATAGACATTTCCATATTTTATTGCTTTTCCAAATGTTGTACTTGTTCATGTTACTTTCTAAACATTGAGTTCTCAGAATTATTTATAGATGCTAGAAAAATTCATTAGTGAATGAACTGAAACATTTTCATCCAGTATGTTTGTTAACTTCTTGTAACTTTAATATTATTTTTGTAAAAGAACTTAATTTTGATGAGTTTTCACTCATTTTTTTCTTTTGATGAAATTCTCATCTTGTTCTCTTTAAGAAAAATGTTCCAACCTTTAAATTGAAAGGCTGCTTCTTCCATATCTGAATGTATTGCCTGCTTACATATAAGTGTACCCATATCATCCAATATACTCAGAGGTCAGAAAAGGGCATCAGATACCCTCGAACTGGAGGGAGGGACAGTTGTTAGTTGAATCATGTGGGTGCTAAGAACTGAACCCAGGTCTTCTGCAAGAGCAGCCAGTGCTCTTAAATGCTGAGCCATCTTTCCAGCCCCATATGTCCTTTTACAAATGTTATGACTGCAATTCTAATTTTTATATATTTAATTTGTTTAATATTTACAGGGAATTATGTAATTTTTATTTAAAATTTTAATATTTTTATTTATTCCTTGAGAATTTTATACTTCCATACAATGTATGTTGATCACATTCATTTCCCAGCACCTCTCTCTGTCTCCTCTGAACCCATCTCAAACTCTTCTTATTTTTTGAGTTTTTGTGTATTTCATACATTTCTTAATCAAATTTACACCCATTCCCTCTCCATGCCCCCCCAATCAGAACTCTTGCATTCTGTCATACATGTTAATTCCTGTCTTGCATCTTTTTTTCAGTCTTTTTCAACATTTTTGATACAGAAGTTTATTGTTTTGGTCAGTCCTTTGAACAAGTATCCCCCCCACCCCGCTTTAATTCTAAATTACTACAAAGTATGCATATATACACTCCACACATGCACCATAATTACAAAAGCTGAAAATAATAGTCAATTCCAAAACACATTTATGGATTCATGTTTTAACAGTAAATTTATATGCGGGTAAAAAAGAAATATAACTTTACATTCCTAAATAGCAAGTTGATGTATGTTTTAATGTATTTTTAATGAAGAGATTTATTCTTTCTCATAAACACTAGAACTTAGGAAAATATGGTTTGTGCTACCCAAAAACTCATGAGTGTGGTACCAGGAACTGGAGTATGGCTCCCTACCAGGGAAGACACTTTCAGGAAAACTGACTTTCCTCCTGGAAAAGCTACCATCCTTTGTTAGCTCCTCAGCTAGAGTGGGCACTGCAGAGCTCCTCCGCACTCCTTGCTGGGATAGTCACTGGCTTGATTTGGAACAGGTGTTGGGCAGGCAACCACTCCAGCTAGGAGTTCATGAGTAGAGTGGTCCTATCATGTCCAGAAGACCCTGTCTAAATTTGTCTATCCCTGACCTCAAGCTTCTAAAATGTTGATGTAGCTGTCACTACCTCCAAGACCATCTTGAGTCTTGGGGGTAGAAGTGGGATATAAGTGTACCATTTGTGACAGCATTGCACAGATACTTATTGTCTATGCCCTCTGACACGTGGTGAATTTCTGCATTAATCATTGTCCACTGCACAAAAACTACTCTGATTAGGTCTGAGAGAGATCTGCATTAATCCATGAGTATGGAGGATACAAGTTTAGATAGAATATTGATACTATGTCCATTTAGCAAAATAATAGTAATAGGTTCACGCCAGGGACCTGTGAGCTCCCAAACCATGGTTTACTGACAAGATTTATAGTACCAGGCATGAGATCTTTTTGAAGATACTGCCTTTTCCCAATATTTTTCTTCTCCCACCCCCAGGATGTATTTTCTTAAAAAAGTTTTGGTTGTTTGTATTTTCTGCACCTTATTTTTTCCATTGTGATTTACTTTCTATTTTATTTTTTAGAATTTCAAACATGAGTACTGTATTTTCTTCATTTCTATTCCTCTCACCCTGCAATAATTTCCATGTTCCCTCTCCATCTTAATTCCTTGTCTTTCTTCTTTGATTATTACACACACACACACACACACACACACACACACACACACACATATGCTTGCATACTTATGCGTTCTGGGTTCATTTAGTGATGTTCCTTTGTACTTATGTTAAGAGTTGACTACTTGGGATTAGGTAACCTATCAGCAAAACCAGCTCCTGGAGAAAACTAATTTTTCCTCCCTCAGGATCCCTCGATTGCCCGTAGCTCCTCATCAAAAAGTGGGACCCCATGTGATTTGCCCCATCTATATTGACATGTTGACTGGTTCTGTCATTGCACAGGGCTTGCTTAAATATAACAGAGATTTGTTAGTGCACCTTTACTACCTTTTCTAGTATGTTTTATCTAGCTTAGCAAGAATCTGCCTGCTCCCTTGGCTCTTATAATCATTCTGTCTCCTTTTCCTAGATGTTCATTGGAAATTTGGGTGTGGGGGTTGCGTTGCAGGTATATCAGTTGAGTCTACATGCAGTCATTCACTGTTTCCATTTGGATAATTTGCAGAACTTTATACTATTCTCCATCTGTTACAAAAGGAAGCTTCTTTTGTGAGTATTAGAGACTTACAGTTGACTGTGAATATAAGGATAGATATTTAGAATATAGTAAGAAATTTCACTGGCTTAGGAAAGTGGCAGTAATATATTCTTCTCTAGGTTCTGTGACCCCCTGGATCACGTGTACTTGTCTGTGTTTGCAGTAGCATGCTTGAATTCTCTCCTATTGAGTGGACCTTAAGAAAAATTATGCAGCTTTTGATCATGTCTAAGATAAAAGTGCCACCATTGTACCAGTAGAGATATTTTGCTGGGCTGCACATCGTTGTGGTTTGTAGGCTTTATGGCTGGGTAGAACCATTGATTAGGGTTCACCCCAGCAGCATATATAGCACCTTCAGATACTATAAAAACTAGTCTTCAAGGAGGATTCCAGGTCAGTTGCTCCCTATCTTAGATCCTGACTATGTGGTATCTTCAGCAATAGAGTCATACCTTCAAGTTCTGGAAAGCAACCATAACATTTATTATTTGGGACTTAGACTACCATGATCAACAACTGGAAAGAAGGCTTCTCTTGCCTGGCACTATGTTTTTTTTAATAGCCTTTAGCTATACAAATGCACTCACATACTGTATGCACATTTTAAGCAGGTAAATGAAATGTATTTCTCTATGTAACTTCTGATTTTTAAACTATTGTCCTTTAATCAGATGTGTTTGATTTTAATGAAGTTATGTTAATCTTTTACTTTTTCCCCTTTGTTAGCTTTTTAATTTTTGTAGGTTTCTTTGACAAGTGCAGGAGATAAAAATATTTTTTATGCTATAGTCTAAAAGCTCTACTATTTCAAATAATAAATATATATATATTTGCTCTTTTCCAGAAAGGGTCTCCCTGTAGCCCCAGCTGTCCTGGAACTCACTCTGTAGACCAGGCTAGCCTTGAACTCACAAAGATCTGCCTGCCTCTGCCTCCCAAGTGCTAGGATTAAAGGCGTGCGCCACCACGCCCAGAAATAAATTTATATTTATAATCCATCTGAAATAGACTTCCATGTGTGATGTACTGTAGGAGAATACATTCAACATTCCTAGTGTCATTTTTTTTTTAAAGATCTTCTACTCTCCAGTTAATCTCAGTTCATCAGATAGTTCTGGAGCAATATTCATCCTTGATAGACTATATTGATAGGCTATGTCTTGTTTTGCTATTTTCCACTGTTTTAACTGAAATCAACTAGTATGATAAATACTGTGTAGGGCAAGTAATTATTCATGTTCTGGTCTGCATAGTTGTATTGGGTTTCAGAGTTTAGTAGATTTCTATAGGAATTTAGAATCTTCTAGTGTTGACAAATGAAAACGCTAAACAAAACAAACCAAAAATCTAAATCTATGGTTTTCAAATGAGTATACATTGATTCTGTAGATCAATGAATGGAAATTTTACTTCTTTGCAGTATCCAGCACTCCACATGTTGATAGGTTTATACTTCTTTGTGGTATCCAGCACTCCACATGCTGATAGGTTTATATTTCCCTACTTCTTTGATATTTACATTTTCTGATGCTTATTTGTTTTACCGTAGGTTTTTGACTAACTTTTACTACATTTATTTATAATAATTTATTTGAATATTCCTGATAATATTATAAGCCTATATTTCAAAATTTCCAGTTATGTTTGTAATTAGTATAAAAATGTCATTTAATTATTTTATACCATAACTGGGTATTTAGCTAGATCACTTATTAAAATCCAGTTCCTTGGTAACACACTCTGGCATCCCAGAGACCATCTGTATACTTGCAAGTGTGGTCTCCATACATCTTTCCCATGTTTATATCAGTTCTTCAACAGCAGGGCCTTATCGCCTCTCTTCCTGCAGATATCCCAGTTTGGAGGCAAGGAGCCTTTACCATTTGTGGGGGCTTGGATCCCCTGGCCAACATCTCCTTGGTAGAATAATCCATTTTTGATGTCAGAGCTCCTGTATTGATATATTTTGTTTAAGTGCATAGCTTAAGGAGACTTTAGCATTATATTTGGTTCTGAATAGAAAATAATCCTTTTCACAGTTTCTATGTCCATTAGTCAATTAAAGAAGGCAGTTTTACTGATTTTACAAGAGAATAC
>VZQC01000962.1:2016093-2029959 GCA_009823505.1 Rhizomys pruinosus
AATGGTGAAACTACAACAAAATAGACTGGACACTCATTTGATCAACTTGATTGAACATACAAGCGCCCCCTGCTGGATGGTGGGACCCATGAGCTGTGTGGGTTTGGGCACAACTGCTTGCAAATTGGTTTTACATGAAGGATGCTCGTACTCACAAATTATCACTTATTGTTAAAAAAATGAAAACAAAACAAAACAAAAAAGCAGAGAAAGATGCAGAAAACTAACAGCAGAATGCATGATCTGGGACGGGTAGGGGTGGGGTGGGGGGAAGGGAAGGGGATATATACCTGAACTGAATTGGAAAATGATGTATGAAATACACAAAGCATCAATAAAAAAAAATTCGTAAAAAAAAAAGAAAGAAAAAGAAAAGAAAGCCGGGTGTGGTGGCACATGCCTTTAATCCTAGCACTTGGGAGGCAGAATCAGGCGGATCTTTGTGAGTTCAAGGCCAGCCTGGTCTACAAGGTGAGTTCCAGGACAGCTGGAGCTACAGGGAGACCCTGTCTTGAAAAGACCAAAATAAAAATAAAAATATTTCGTAAATTAAGCTGTAACCCTGAGCATGTATGTCTGGATGGCCTTGTCTCATGGATTACTGTATTCTAGCTGATTTATTATTATTCATTGTTCTATAAATATTCATCTGTGACTCTAATGAGTTCAAGAGTAAAGCTCTCTGTGCCTTTATTGCTCATGCATAGATGTAGAAATAGAAATAAACCGAAGATATAAAACTGCACAGGCCCCCTGGTTTCTTTTTTCCAGAGCTGTGTAGTCCTTCAGGCTCCTCACCTGCTCTCTTGGTGGCCACCATCATCTCCATTCTTTCTTCCCTATTCACCTCCCTCCCACCTCCCCAGCCCAGTATCTTCTTTATCTCCATCCTCATTTTTAGTGTTTGTTTTTACATTTCTTTGATCATGTTAATTATTTGTTTTACTCTCTTTACATTATCAGGCAGAATGGTGAATAAAATTTACTTTCTGCATCATTTGTGATGATAGTTGTTCTTTTTAGTCTTTAGGTTGCAGAATGATATTTTATTTTTAAAATGTCAAAATATATATTTATTATAAAGATTTCATTTGGATATTTTGAAGTAATAATTAACTAGTTAAACTCCTCATATGTCAATTTTGTCTTTATATTATTCCTACATTCTCAAAACAGCCTAAATGCCTAGAAACTGATGATTGCTTAATGAAAATGCCATACAGTTATCAATGGAATATTATACACATGTTAAGAAAAAAAAAAGGACATTATGAAGTTCACTGGTAAATGGATAGAGCTGGAAACAATCATTCTGAGTGGGGAAAGTTACATGCAGAAAGACAAATATCACAGGTTATCTCTTATATGTGATATCGGTTTTGAATCATTAGGATGCTTGTTTCATTTGCAGAACTCATAATGGTCATCAGATTAGTAAGAGGCCAAGGAGAGGATGGCTTTTAAGGGAGTGAAGACAGAATGTAATGTTATAAAGGAATAAAGAGGACTAATGGAACAGGATGGGTTAAATGAGGTAGGGGACAGGAAGACAGGATAGAGATGACTAACACTAAAGACTTTTTTTTTTAAATTTTATTTGTTTTTGTGTGTGTACGAATGTACTGTCTGCTTGTAAGGTTGTGCACCCGTGTCGTGCAATGCCGCGGAGGTCAGAAGAGGGTGTCGGATTCCCCTGGAACTGGAGTTCTCCTGAAATTGGAGTTACAGACAGTTCTTAGCCGCCATGTGGGTGCTGGAGATTGAACCCCGGTCCTCTGCAAGAGCAGTCGGTGCTCTTAACCGCTAGGCCATCTCTGCAGCCCCTAAAGACTTTTTTTAAAGCCAGATTGAAACCTCCTACTTTAGAAACTTCCTGAAATGCATGCATACACTCATACAAAGAGAATTTACATCGGGCTCCCCTATATTCTAGTTACTTCTCTTATGCCATGATAAATCACTCTGATCAGAAGCAACCTGAGGAAGAAAGTGCTTTTTTTTGTTAGTTTGTTTTCATTTTGCTGTGTAATCCATCACTGAGGCACACTAGGGCCATAACTCAAGGCAGGGTTTGGGGCAGGAACTAAGCAGAGTCAAGGGGGAGGGATGCTTCTTACTGGCTGGCTTCACCTTTCCTTGCTCATCCACTCTTCTTATACAGCCCAGGCCCACCAAGTCACGTGACACTGCCCGCAGTGGGCTGGACTCTCCTTCATCAATCTGCAATTAAGAATATGCCTCACAGACATGGCCACAGTCCAGGATTACTAAGTTGAAGTGTTCTCTTCCCAGGTGACACCAGTTTGTGTCAATTTGACAACAATACTAACCAGCATGTCCCATAAGGGTGCAACCTTCCCCCTCTTAGGCAACATAGGCTAACAAATAAAAAGCCCAGCACCAGGACTGGTTCAATTCTGCTGGAGCTTTTGATCAGTAAGTTTCCATATACCTCCAAAACATTGGCAATGTTCTGATTACTCTCCAGAACTTTACAGGAAAACATTATTGCTGAAGACACCACATGCCTGAGTCATAGAACATGGAAAAATCAAGGGAACCTTCATCGCTACTACATATGATCTCTTTTATAAGTACTTTTATTTTATGTGTATGTATGTGTTGCCTGTTTATATGTAACTGCAACTGTGTTGTGAAATGCCTGAAGAGGACAGAAGAGGCTATCTGAGTCCCTGGAACTGGAATTACGATGGTTGTTAGTTGCCATGTTGGTCCTGGGTTTCCAACCGGGGTGTATAGCAAGAACAGCCAGTGGTCTTAACCGATAAACCATCTCTCCAGTCCACTAATAGATGGGTTTTCAAAGTGCTAAAATCTGCTATGCTTGCTACAGGAGGAAAAAAAGATATAACTAGGCCCAACTCTCAACCCTGTAAGGTACAGTATTGACTCACCTGGCAAGAAATACCCACTGGTTCAATAGCGACAAGGATATTATGGGAGTAACACACCATTTTCTGGTTAGATTTAAGATCCAATCTGCAAGATGAAATCCATATTTTGTACTATTACTGGGGCCAAGAACCTGTGGGTAGACAGGTTATAGGTCCTAGGGGAGAAACTATGACTATTAAACTGCTAAATGCACATATTATTCAACTGACTCCTAATGACTTATAATTATATCCATGGATTAGTGCATCATTCAAACCTCATTAGAAATGCTTCTTTTCGTAGGAGATTATAATTAACACAGAGAACCTCAATTAGTGGAGGTGCAAGAGAATATAAGGGAATGTAAAATTCTCAGCTCTAACTGGGACACATATCACACTCCCTCTTTGCAAAGCTTAGGGATCATTGCGGAAGAAGTGGTACAAAGGTTGTAAGAGCCAAGTGATAGATAACTAGAAGAGAAAAGTATTTTCCAAACACAAAAGAGGAGTTGGACCTATGAACTCATAGCACTTGTGACAGCTTGCACAGCACCTCCTCAACCTCATGCCAGACAGAAGTCTCGTCACAGACAAGGGAGGTGGGAACAATGTTCCACCCTTTGCTGAGGAACCACTGGCCACTTATAACTGTTGGAGCACCCCAGAGTGTCTGGTCAGTCCAAACTGGGCTCAGTGATCTTTTTTAAAAGACAAAGTTTTGTGGATAGAGAAGATGAGTTGTACCTTGGAGGAGTTGGGAAAAGAGATGAATACCAATGAAATACATTGAAGAAATTCTTTTTTATTTTTATTTATTTTTGTATGTGTATGAATGTACTATCTGCATGTAGGTTTGTGCACCCATGTCGTGCAATGCCGCGGAGGTCAGAAGAGGGTCTCGATTCCCCTGGAACTGGAGTTCTCCTGGAATTGGAGTTACAGACGGTTCTTAGCCACCATGTGGGTGCTGGGGATCGAACCCAGGTCCTGTGCAAGAGCAGTCGGTGCTCTTAACTGTTAGGCTATCTCTCCAGCCCAGAAATTCTTAAAGAACTAATAGAAACAAGGAAGGAAAAAAGTTGGAAGATACACAACTATCATATCGGCTCATTATAGTTAAATCCAATTTCTGAAACTGTAGATTTGCTCCTATTGTCTGTTATTTATCTAATATTTTAGGAATGATATCTGTGTTATGACCTATGTGGTAACATTTTAATTAAATTTGCACATTGTGCTTGTGCTTAAAATATTATATTTTGAAGCTATCTTCTTCCAGAGGGAAAACTACCTTTCAAGTTGCTAAACTTCAAGACTAGGTACAGGTTTCATGAATATAGTCAGAAACTGTGAAACTTCAGTACTCAGTCCCCCACTGATGATGTTATATGGCTACCCAGATAATCAAGAGAAATCCTAACTTCATCTAAGTCCCATACCCTAAATGAGTATTACACTCTAGTCCTTGGGTGATGACACTGTGACAACTCTTATCTTCTTTATGCAATGTGCTTGAGTGTTTCAGTTGAGGTCTAGTTTCTCAGAATGTAGTCAATGTCACCACTGAATAACTAACTTTGGTCAGCTACTTGAGGTTCCTGCCCAGCCATACCTACTGTCAGTTGATTTCACAATATGTTTTTGTAGTTTGGGTTTTATTGTTTTCTGTGGTTACCTTCAAAGGATCCTCGATCTCTTTATGTATGCCTTATCATCTACAGAAGTTTTCTACGAGTAGCTAGATTGTTTTCCCATATTTATTTATAATAATGGAATTGTTCTTTTTTGTTTTCTTTAAAACTTTGATTCTCATATCAGAAAGCATTCTATGCATAGTGTATTTTTTGTATATGCATTAAATGAATGAAGAAATTATTTTCAACAAAAAGATAAACACAACAAAATATAACTTCGTTTTGTATGATTCCATTTAATCTCAAAAACCTGAATCTTATTTAGTATTGTATCTTTTGGGGGGATCTTTTTGAGATAGGGTCTCCCTTTAGTCCCAGCTTGCCAGGAGTTCATTATCTAGGCTAGGATGGTCTTAAACTCACAGAAATCTGCCTGGCTTTGCCTCCTGAGTGCTGGGATTAAAGGCATGTACCATCACATTCAGTTTGGTATTGTATCTTAGCCCAATATCATAATGATTTGATTTCTTGACAGCCTTTTACTTTCTTTACCTTATTAAGCAAATATGTTTTCCTATCTTATCTTACTGACAATAATGCAAAATGAGACAACTTAAAAGGGAACAGAATCCTGCTATGGCCATAAACACACTTGCTTAAGATAAGCTGGGGAGTATACATCAATCATGTAACATCTCCTTCCTTCCAGAATGTGCTTTCTTAATGTAGTTTATATATATATATATATATATATATATACATATATACATATGTCTGTCTGTATGTATATATATATGTACATACATACACATACATATATATATATATGTGTATGTATGTAACTACTAGTAATTTTCAGAACAAGTAATAGTTGTAAAAATAGGTACATATAGATAAGAAAACCAAAGTTCTAATAAGCAAGTTACCTATATAAAATATCATAATATATAAATATTTTAGTTATTTCTTAATTATATTCAAATTCCTTCATGTACTTTGTTTATGTAACTTCTACAGAAGAAAACTGAAAAAATATGAATGCAGGGATAAGTTTTCATTATGTGTTACAAGTGTCTCCCAATAATCAGTGACATCACGGATTAGGGTCCACTAGCAATATTGTTCATCAGAAGCATAAAACTTTTAGTACAAGGTTTTTATTAAATTTGAGAATTTAATACTATGTATTTGACTAAATTTACCCCAAATCCACCCTCTGTCTTCTTCAAGATCCATCCCACTTCTCACCCCCTCCCACTCTCACCCTTCCCACTAGAACATGATTTATCTACCAGGAGACATATTCTGAAAGAAAAGGTACTCTCCCTACCACAGAAGCCATTAGCTAGCCATACACCTCAGTTAGGGGTGGGTCTCATGAGTGTCTCCTCCTTCCATACTAAAATGTTGATTGGCCTGATCTTGTACAGATCATGTTCAGATAACCACTGCTGCTGTGAGTTCATGAGTGTATCACTCCCGTCATGTCCAGAAGACACTGTTTGATTCTAATTCTCCCTAATATCTGGCTCTTAAAATCTTTCTCTCTTCTGCAGTGGTTCATGAGTCTTCGATATAGGTGTCTCATTTGTGGCTGAACACTCTACAGTCACTTATTTTCTGAACTTTAGTCAGTTGTGAATTTCTGCATTAACTCATTTCCTCTGCACAATAAACTATCTCAAGAGTTCTGAGAGCACTTGAGTATAGACTTATGAATTTATTTTATTTTTTTCTCATTCTTTTTTTTTATTGATGCTTTGTGTATTTCATACATCATTTTCCAATTCAGTTCAGGCATATATCCCCTTCCCTTTCCCCCACCCCACCCCTACCCATCCCAGATCATGCATTCTGCCGTAACTTTTCTGCATCTTTCTGGTTTTTTGTTTTGTTTTGTTTTCATTTTTTTAGCAATAAGTGATAATTTGTGAGAACAAGCATCCTTCATTTAAAACCAATTTGCAAGCAGTTGTGCCCAAACCCACACAGCTCATGGGTCCCACCATCCAGCAGGGGGGGGGGCTTGTATGTTCAATCAAGTTGATCAAGTGAGTGTCCAGTCTATATTGTTGTAGTTTCACCATTCACCCCAATCGCAGCCCTTACATTCTACTGCGCCCCCTCTTCCGCAGATTGTTCCCTAGGCTTAGAAAAGGGGCACAGGTGGATGAGAAGCAAAACAGTCTACTTTCTCTGGAGCTGCTGTATTGGTCTCTAGTCAATTTTGGCTGTTTTCTTTCATGGGCTGCCAGCTTATCCAGGCATAACCTTTCGATCCTACTAATGAAGCACATGCAATTAGATATATAGGTATTTAAACAGTATAATATATAGCCTTTCTATCCTACTAATGAAGCACACGCAATTAGATATATAGGTATTTAAACAGTACTAATTTTTATGGTAGGTTACTTTGGTATAGACACAGATGTTTGGATGGGAGACCGCACTTGCAAGTATACAGATGGTCTCTGGAATGCCAGAGAGTGTTACCAAAGGCCACTAAACCAATAAAGCAAATATAGGTCTCCTTGAGTCAAGCAAGACTCCTCTGTCAGCACCAGCTACACCTCATCTGCCTGGAAATACTGTGCAGTAGTGGCAGCCATATGTCTGTATATCCCAGATCTAATTGGCTATTAGCTCTCTCCTTGGAGGAATAACCCATGGTTGATGCCACAAGCTTACATCCTCTAATGGTTAGGAGATGTTATAAACCACAGGAAGACCCTGTCATACTTAACAGAAGAAAATGTAATTCATGGACTGACTTACGAATTTATAAGGTAGCTTGACACTACGTACATTTAGCAGAATAATAGTGGTAGGTTAATCCTTTGGGTCTATGTGCTGGACAACATGACACATCTGGGTTGAGGGGCCTATTGAGAATTGCCTCCATTGGACTGGCTGTGGCCATGTCTGTGGAGTATCGTCTTGATTTTTGAGCAATGAGAGGGGGAGGGCAACTCACTGTGGCCAGTGCCACCTCTGGGCAGGTTGTTGTACATTGCATAAGAAAGCAAGCTGAACATGGTCTAGGGAAGCAAGCCAGTAAGCAGCGTTCCTCCATGGTCTGTGCTCCAGTTCCTGCCTCCAGGTTTCTGCCCTGAATTCCTATGGTGATGAACTGTGACCTGGGAGATGTAAGACAAATAAACCCTTTCCTCCCCAAGTTGGTTTTGGTCAGAGTATTTTGCACAGCAAATGAAAGGCAAACTAGAACAGTCTATGAACTCCCCAACTATTGGTATAATACTTGCCTTTTTTTTGACTTAACACAAAGTCAAAAAATAAGTGATTGTCATTAAACCATGAAGTGTCAAAAAATCACAGACTAGCTTAGCGGGGAGAGAAATCACAACTAGTCTCACCTTATACTTTAGTGACAGTATCTCGGCATTCCTATACTATGAATTATTAAGTTATAAAGGCTTGTATGTGTGTGAGAGAAAGAAAGAGATAGAAAGAGAGAGAGGGAGATGTGTGTGTACAACTATTTTTATGCACAATCTCTTATTTTATCTAAAAGAAATGTCCAATCACTGTTTTGTATTTTATTTTAATGTGTTATTTTCATCTTATTTTCACTCTTGACTTTAAGAAAACTAATAATGAAAGGCTTTCTAGATTTCATGAAACCATAAAAATTCTTCTGAAATGATGTCTTAAAAATCTTGACAGCAAACTTCATATTACCTTTCACATATGGGAGGAAAACTTCAATCTCTCAATCTGAAACTTGCAATTGACAACTGAGTTCTTCATTTTATATTAAACTGTCTTTGGTCCTATAGCTTGTTACCTGCACAATTTTGTTCTTCAGTCACATGAAGCTCCAGCCTTAAATTATCATGTTGTTATTTAATGAAGTTTCAAAAGAAAGCTAACAGTACCAAATAAATACATTCGATGTAGCAAAACTACTGCACCATGGTGCTAATGAACTTTAAGCTTAGTTGCAGCAAACAAAGTACTCATTTGGCCCCTTCTGTCAGTGTCTATGGTTAGAGCAGAAGGGTTAAGTATAGAATTAATAAAGTCTCCAACAATGGAGAGGTATGTCTTCATCCTATGTCTCCAAACATATCTAAACCCACATAAACATGAAAATAAAGAAAGAGATGTACAAAACCATTCCTTGTATGCTTTCTTTGTTTGAACTCTATGAAGTATAACTTCTCATAATTCTTAAAATATACAACCTTATATTCCTCTTATGAATCAATAAAGATCAAAATAATTTATTTAAATACATAACATTTTACAGATTTGTCCACGCCTACAGTGGGAAAACTGTTATGCTGAAATTAGACAAACTGAAATAACTACATCATCAATGGCTTGAATGTTGACAAGGAAACAACATGAGCTTTATCTTGCCTTTTCCACAGATAAAGGGAAATTTGAAAGAAGGGAGAAAGTGGTGGAAGGGAGATGAAATTTGGTCTTAAATGATTTACTAAGATATGAGTACAAGCCTACTCTATAATTTAGTGCATTGACACATTCATCTATTTAAAAAAAATCTTGTTTTCTGTTAACATTGGTTGCTGCATGACCCCTTCAGCTACAGTCATCAGTGTGGCCTCTAGACACACAGATTGGCTATGAATTTGCCCAATTCATTTTTTTTTTCACTTGCTGCAAATACACAGGGTCTACTTCAGACTGACAGTAGTTATGAAAAGACCCAGTACTTTAAGGATAATAGCAATAAAACTGTTTGAGTAACAAAAACCAGTACAATGAAATGGTATTGTTTGTTCCAAATTCAGATTGTCACAATGCTCACTTGGTGTGTATGTTTACAGCACAACACAAGATACTCAACTGCATTAGGCAAGTGATATCTTGCCATCTCCTTCCTTCCTTTTAACCTTACTATTCATGCTTGCTCAGCCGGGATTGTGCTACAGGAGTCTAATCATAATGCTGCTTAACATTAGAGTTTCCATGCATTACAGAAAAGGAGGCACAGTGAGAACAATCTCAACTTATTCTTCCTATGGGGTGATGTTAGTTTTGCAAGATTGCAATGGTCCAGTTATTTTAAGCCTCTGGGAGGAAACTCAATGTCCAAAGCACATTTTCTTTGTTATTTGTGACCATTTATACCTGCCAATTTGTTCTGCCAGCATCCTGTCTCCCTACATTATATACTTATTTTATTACATCTATGTGAGCCACATCATTTCAAAGAAGGAATGCCAAGTAAAGCTCTTTTTTGAGATAGGATTGAAGAACAGGTGAATTATGTACTAAGAAGGGCCACAGTTTGTATCTAGTCTCAAAGAAAAAATGGTGCTCTTTTTATCAAAAACTTAAGCCGTGATACCAGGTCCTTTTTTCTCCTTTGCCTTATTTTATTTCTGGCATTATATACATTTTATAAACAATTGCAGATCACAGATACTTTCTAGAAGAAAGCAGAATGCTAATATATGCATACAATTTAATCAATGATATAATGTGCAATGTATTTTATATTTGACCATTACCAATTATTTCTTCTTAAAACTGAGTTTGCTGACAAGATACCTCAATGGGCAAAGGCACTGTCTAGCAAGCTTGACAAAATGAACTCATCCCTAGGGCCCAGTTGGTAGATGGTGAGAAATAATTCCTTCACATTGCCCTCTGGCCTTCACACATGTGCCACCACTCAAATATGCCCATGCAAATACACACACACACACACACACACACACACTCACACACAGAGAATAATAAAATTAATAAATTAGTTATGAAATTCAGAGATTATACATTTTATTCACTATCATTTCTAGAGATTAGAAATTGAGCCTTTTTCAAAACTATAATCTTTTCAATGAATTCATCATTCCAGTAACTCAGCTCTTTACAACCTCTATGAAGACGTACAACATTTTTGGGAAGGAATACTGGGCCAGCCTCTTCTGCTCACTCCATTTCCCATCATTCCTCAAATTTCTGCCATGTTTTCCAAGAATAACTTATTTCCACTTAGTGAATTTATTTTTAAAATATTTTTATTTTTATTGAGTCTTTGTGAACTTCGTAGAATGTATTTTGACCATATTCCCCTCTCCCTCATCTCCTCCAGGATATACGTCCTTTCCTTACCCATCCAATTTTTGGTTCTTCTTTATAAAAACAAGTGAGCACAACCTGTAAAAAACAAATTCTTTGCATGTAATTCAGGTGTGGGACCATACATTAGACTGTGGCCAACCTACCATAGGTCACATACTTAAAGAACACTAACTTTTTTTTCTCCCCACAGGTATCAATTGCTCACAGCTACTCAGCTAGAGATGGGACACTGTGCTCATGTCCTCTCTCAATGATGGGATATTATCTGGCTTCAGCTGGTGCTGGTCTTATGTATGGTGTCATAACCACCATGAGTTCATATGTGCAGCTATATTATTTTGCACAGAAAAAGGTTCTATTGCTCCCTTTCTCTGTGGTAAAATACGCTGATCAAAACTAACTCAAGGAGAAAAAAGGTTTATTTGACTTACACATCCCAATCATCGTTCATCCTTGAGGAAAGTCATTAGAAGAACTTAGAGCAGGAAACTGGAGCTAACAACTGAAGCACGGACCACAGAGTAATGGTGCTTTCATGGTTGCTCCTCTGGCCTGTACACGGCCTGCTTCCTTATGCAACCTAGGACCATCTGCCCAGGGGTGGGTCTACCCACAACAGGCCGTGCTCTTGCACCTCACTCACAGATGGCCTAGCGGTTAAGAGCGCCGATCGCTCTTGCACAGGACCCGGGTTCGATCCCCAGCACCCACATGGCGGCTGAGAACCGTCTGTAACTCCAATTCCAGGAGAACTCCAGTTCCAGGGGAATCTGAGACCCTCTTCTGACCTCCGCGGCATTGCACGACACGGGTGCACAAACCTACATGCAGACAGTACACACATACACATACAAAATAAATAAATAAATAAAATTATTAAAAAAAAAAGAAAGAAAATGTCCCACAGGCATGCCCATAGGACAATGTGATGAGACTGTTCCCCAGTTGAGGTTCCTTCTTCCCACGGGTGTCAAGTTGACCATTGAAGCTATCTAGCACGGGCAGGAATTATAGGAAATGATAACTAACACTGAAGACCTTTTGAAAAAGTCAGGTGAAGACCTACTATGATAGGAAAATATGTACAAATACAAATATAGACGAGTATAATGAAGTCACATATAATTATCTAAATTGGCTATAATGAAGGGACAATGCCTTGCCTTGACACCATAGGCTAACTGAAACACAGTGTCAGGAATGGGTTATCTCTTTTGAAGTTGTTTGTAAGTGGGGTCCCATGTCTTTTATTTATTTTTTTTTCTTCTATTACTTCTTTATTTTTTTTCATTTTTTAACAATAAGTAATAATTTATGAGTACAAGCATCCTTCATATAAAACCAATTTGCAAGCAGTTGTGCCCAAACCCACACAGCCCAAGGTTCCCACCATCCAGCTGGGGGGGGGGGCTTGTATGTACATTCATGTTGATCAAATAAGTGGCCAGTCTATAGTGCTGTAGCTTTCATCACCATTCACCCCAATCGCAGCCCTTACATTCTACCACGCCCCCTCTTCTGAAGATTGGGTGCCCTAGCCCTTAGAAAAGGGGCACAGGTGGAACAAGAAGCAAAACATCTACTTTCTCTGGAGCGGTCGTTTTGGACTCTGGTCAATTCTGGAGTTTTCCTTTTCAATGGGCTGACATTTTTTGTCCAGAATAGCCTTGGAATCCTACTAATGAAGCACAAAACATTAGATATATAGGTATTAACAGTAATATTGTTATGGGTAGGTTACTTTGGTAGGACACAGATTTTTGGAGGGTATGTTAATCCACAAGCTAGCGATTTTTTCTGTAAAGATAGGACAGGGGTCTTCTGTGTGCTTATATCGAAAGCGCCGAACCCTGTAAGCTAGCTGCATCAGTCGTGGGTTTTGCCTCCAAGGAGAGAGCTAATAGCCAATTAGATTTGGGATATATAGACATAAGGCTAGCCAATCTGCTGCACAGTATTTCCCAGGCAGGTGAGGTGTAAGTCTTGGTGCTGACAGAGGAGTCTGACTTGATTCAAGGAGAAACTATATGGTTGTTGCTTTTATTTGTCTGTTAGAGTGGCCTTTGGTAACGACTCTCATAGTATTCCAGAGATCCAGCTCGTACACTTGCAATTGTGGTTTCAATACATCTTTTCCCATGCTTACATCAGGTCTTCAACGAGCAGGGCCTTATTGCCGCTCTCCTTGCAGGTATCCCAGTTTTACAGGCAATAAGCCTTACGCTTTCGGGGGGGGATTGTATCCCCTGACCAACATCTCCCCTGTATAAATAATTGCATTGGGTGACGGATCAGAGCTCTCCTGTATTAAATATATGTTGCTTAAATGCACAGCTTAAGGAGACTTGAGTATTAATATTTGGGTCTGAATAGAGAATAATCACTTGTTCACATTCCTATGTCTATTAGTCATTTTAAAGAAGTCAAGTTTTCACACATTTTTATAAGAGATTACCTCTATAAGAACAGTTGGCGCCAATTGACGTTAGAGGAGAACGACCTCATCACATCATATTCCTCCTTTTTCTATGAAGGGGAGGTAAGAAAATCTCTCGTATTAAAACTTTGGCGGCACTAGAAGGTAAGTTTCATTAGGACACATTATAAACAGTGGTTACAAGTAGGATTTTGATGTCTCATTTGACCTGTGGGAACATAAAAATCTTTTCCCATAGTTAGTTAGTTTTAAGATTTAAAGTGCAAAGTTTTTGACAAAAAGTTTTCTATACTGTCTGTAATCCCATCCGTTGTTATTTTAGGTTTTTATTTTTAACCCATGAATCGTCAAAAGGCAGTTGTAGTACACATACCCATAGGCGGAATCAAGGCACAGATTTCATCAAATTCACCCAAGCTGTTTTGGGTGACTCTATGTCATTAACTTGGGAAGCAAACTAATTCCTTAAGTTAAATAGTATTCCTGCAGGTGAAAAGAGAATGCTACAAGATGATACTGTAACAACCAAAAATTATAGAGAACAGTTGTATGTGGCCAAGCCCAAAGTAATTGTTATACAGATTTTAGAAAAACAAATTTTCGGGACAACAACAATTTATATTTTTCCAATTACTCAGAATGGCTTAACGGTTTGTTTTTTATCAAAACTTTTAAACCAATGTTGTTTAATATACACATAGTTACTTTTACTAAGCCCTAAAACACATGTAACGCTGTAACAGAGTCTGGTAAAAATTGGATACTTGTTTGAATTCAGTCAGTTTAAATATACATTCAAATATAGACTCGTGTCCCC
>VZQC01000962.1:2036782-2055902 GCA_009823505.1 Rhizomys pruinosus
AAATCACAAATGTCTTTTCACTATGTTAGCAGCTGGTTTTGCTTGTCTCCTTCCGATGCTTTTTTTTTTTTTTTCTTTCCTCCTCCTCTTTTATGGAGTATTGACTTGTCTAGGTTTCAGGCTTTCAATTTTGTTTATGTATTGGATATTGGAAGCCTAAGTCACTCTTCCCTTCATGTTCTGAAGGTTCTCCAAAAAATTCCACTTGGATACTTTCTCATCAATTCCAATTGGGGGGGGGTATGCTTGACTTAGTGCCGGTATCTGTCTGGAGTGGCTTCCGGGCTCTTGTGCTTCAGGAGCCCACCCGCACAAACACACAAAGGTACCGACCCAAACCCACCAGCACAGGCTGCAAAGGCGAAGGACAGCTCCACCCAGACAGCCACCCCCTACAAGGGTTTAGAGTTGAGACCCTTTTCCAGCAACCCAGGAGTCAATCTACCCTAAAATGTACTTGTCTGGAGCGACTTCCAGGCTCCTGTGCCCCATGTCTTTTAATTATACATCTGATAATGTGAAAATACACAGTCTATATCTTCAACAGGGTTAGAGAAGGAAGTTACATAATTTATCCCACAAAAATGTATTGGCTAAAATATAAAATGATTTGATCAGCCGTCAAGGAACATTGCTATTGATCATTGACTGGGGAGGCATAGAAGTAAAATACTATGTCCTCTCCTCACACATTTACTTTTTATTTGCTTGTATCCTCATTATGTTGAGAGAGGAAAGATCACAGAGTAATATTGCTTATGTGGCTGCTCCTCTGGCCTATACATAGCCTGCTTTCCTTGAGAGGAAAATGATGGCATTCCTTTTTAGGCTAAGAACATGCAATCTCTTGAGTTTTAAATTTTGAAATATAAATGCATGCTCAAAGTGCAAACGTTCACTCAGGTTTGCAGCAGGAGGGGTTTTTGAGTTTTTTTGTTTTTGCTCTCTCTATATTAGTGTCATCACCTTCCAGATTAAAATGGGCACATGAGGGTCTGGAGAGATGGCCTAGCGGTTAAGAGTGCGGACCGCTCTTGCAGAGGACCCGGGTTCGATCCCCAGCATCCATATGGTGGCCGAGAGCCGTCTGAAACTCCAATTCCAGGAGAACTCCAGTTCCAGGGGAGTCCGGCACCCTCTTCTGACCTCCGCGGCGTTGCATGTCACGGGTGCACAGACTTGCATGCAGACAATACATTCATACACATACGGAAATAAAAAAAAATAAAAAATAAAAAAATAAAAAAAATAAAAATAAAATGGGCACATGATGTATTCAAGAAATACTTCTGCATGTTCCTCCTTGCCATAGACAAGCCAGGCACACTAAGGACATAACTGAATATTCTTCTGCCATTAATAAATAAATGTTTGATCTAATGTCTTATGAGGAATTTTATAGTCTTTGTATCTGGATTATTTCATACCATAAAATACCCAAGATGCTTTGTATGTCAGAGATTTATTCCTCGTCAGTACTTCATAAATTTCCATAATAAATATACCACGTTTTTCTTTAATTTTTTTTCCTGTTGATGGGCATTTGGGATATTTCAAGTTCCAGGCTATAATAGATAAACATTCTTGCATGCACTTCTCAGTAAGTAAATCCATTAATTTTCTTATATGTGAGTATATTTAGAAGTGAAATTGTTTGCCATATGTTATTTTGGTTACTAACAGTTTTTATTGTTGTTCAGGTGTTTTATGGCATTAAAACTATTTATTTATTTATTTATGCATGTATTTATTTATTTTGTGTACGTGTGTTTGTGTGTGTGTGTGTGTGTGTGTGTGTGTGTTTATGTGTGGCTTTAAAGGCCATATGAGGGCACTGGATTTACTAGAGCTATAGTTACCAGTGGTTGTAAGCGTAACGTGAGTGCTGGGAACTGAACCCAGGTCCTCTAAAAGAGGAAACAGCAAACACTATCCACTACTGGGCCATCTCTCTGGGTTATTTTCTTATGTCTTAAATACTGAACAGTTTCTCTTGACTTGTGTTTTGTATTTCCATATCTTATGTCTTAAATACTGAACAGTTTCACTTGACTTGTGTGTTGTATTTCCATATCACATTTTCTTTACCATTGTTCCTTTATAAAGTTGTTGTTTATTTTTCATTAGGTACTCACTTTTGCACAATTAAGAAATTAAAGATCAGGGGCTGGAGAGATGGCTCAATAGTTGCAAACACTGACTGCTCTAGCAGAGGACCCAGGTTCAATTCCCAATACCCATATGGTGCCTAATAACTGTCTGTATCTCCAGTTCCATGGGATTCGATACTTCTGACCTCCAGGGGGATTGCAGGACACAGGTACACTTACATCCTGGCATTACACTCATTCACACACATAAAGGTAAAAAATTAAAACCTTAACAACTAAAACAGTAGCAAGATTCTTGAATATATGAATAAATTCTTGGATATATTCATGGGAAGATCTTTTATTCATTTTGCTTGTTCTTGTGCATTGTACTTTGTAACCAGATTCTGATATATGATGAAATCTTTGGAGAAGGGCACAACAATTTCAACTGTAACTTGGAAAATTTCATTTTGGAATCTTATCTGAGTACACTCATATATTTTCAGCCTTGTATGTCTAAACTATCTGGCTATGATTACACAATAAAACAGTTTGTGGGTTTGATTAGCTTGTCTTTGATATATGAATACTCATTATATACAACCTATGCTTTGTGTCTCTCAAAGTACTTGTCTTTCATTCAGCACTGTTCTATCAGGTTAAGATCAGAACTCTTGAAACTGTATTCCCCAAACCCATCTGTTAGAGTTTTAAGCTCAGTCCTTTAAATCTACTTCAAAATGGGGAAGCAGAATATGCAGACTCCTGAGTGACCTTCTTCTCCTTCGTGGTTTCAGAACAACAGGATTTATGACTTTATGGAGGAAAAACTGCTTTAATGACTTCTGAAATGAAATCTCATGTTTCACTTTAGTTCGAACACTTTTGGAAAGAAAACACAGGAACTGAAGAATACTTCAGCAAAATTGGAAATAAAAGGAAAAATAGGGCTTTTAGTGGTAAGATGCTAGATAAGTGTTTCATTGTTCTTTCTGGGAAATGAAAGTGATAAATATCAGACAGAATGAAGCATATGATAAAGAAGAACAAATCGAAAGCAGCAAAGTCATCTCTGATGCTGAGGGTAGTGGCAATAAACTCCCATTCCCATTTTGTATACACAAAGCAGTCCTCACTCTAGTATATGGGAATTAGAAATCACACACAATTTATGCTTATTCACATGTATTGAAACTTTTCTCACAGAAGCTGAGATTATCTCCTAAAATAATTCATTTGTCTTGATTTATCTGGGACAAAATAAGATCACTTTTCCCTGTTTATCAATCTAGCAAGAGATTTGCCCAATCTCTGATTTCTAAAGGGGCAAATAGTTATGATTCTAAGCTTTTCAAAAGAGCCTCTACATGTCCTCTTTTCCATTGTCTGGCTCCCATAGATCATCACCGCATTGCTAGGATGTGATTACGTGCCACTGTGTTCTTCCTTGGGATTCCAAGAAAATGGGTAGCAAAGGGCACTGGATGCTTTTGTGCCTATGATGTTTAACACAGATTCATTTTCTGGCCTTAGCAACTCCTTAGTTTCCGGTGTTTCAATATTGTGTCTCAGACAGTGCAGGCCAATCAGAGGAATGATGGTTAGTTGTATTTTGTTATTCTTGTGTGTTTTCAGAATATTTGCTCTGTATGAAGATAGGACAGGCAGAACAATCAGACAGATCCAATGGTCAGGGTTACCCCAACTACTTTGTGACCTCTGTTAGCTTGCCCACTCAATGATCTTTGTGTTTCTCCTACTCATGGGACAGAAATAGTTACACTCCACCTTGAAAAAAATTTACAATAATAAAATTAATGGTTATGGAAAACCTAGCATTGTCATGTATAATACTCTCTCCCATGTACTAATTATAACTCACCTTAACTTGCTTACATATGGTGTATTAGTCACTTTTCTGTTGCTGTGATAAACCCGCATGACCAAGGGAACTTATAAAAGGAAGAGTTTATTCGAGCTTAAGATTGACCGTTCCAGGGAATTAGAGTCCATTGTGGCGGGAGGCATGGTGGCCAGGGCTGGAGCAGCAAGCCGAGGGTCACATCTCACAATGAGCACAGGAAGCAGAGAGAGAGAGAGAGAGGAGGAGAGAGAGACTGGAGACCACAAGGCTTGTTAAACTCACTAAGACCACCCCCAATGACATACTTCCTCCAGCATGGCCACACCTTCTAAGACCTTCCAGAACAGTGCCACCAACTGGGGACGAAATGTCTGAATGCTTAAAGCTTATGGAGGACACTCTCATTCAAACCACCACATATGGTTAGTGTAGGGTAGAGTACTATAGAACAAAGAGATGAAAGCCTGGAGTCACATTGAGCCCAAATTACTGAGGCAGCTCCAGTGGATTTTGAAAGCTGACCCACCTTTTTGAGTTTTAGTGTTTTCAACTACAAAATAGAGATAATAATTACCAAAATCAATGGTTCCTTGAGAATTGGAAGATGACATGGAAGAACGTTTCTAGTACAGCATGTGGTGCAGTGGATTGAAGTAGTGTAAATATCTTGTGTAATGGAACTCAGAACTCATCTCATTTGATCTATCATACTATTTTCCTTTCATTTGGAGTTAGGTCAAATACTTCTCACTGGGTTCTTCTGTGTATCAGACCTCATTTCTCATGTCTTCTACATTACACTGATGGGCGAATCTGGGCCTTTGTGGTAGTCTCTAAACAATCCACACTCATTTCCCTTCGAGGCATGTGCAGTTGCTCCCCCTCTGCTGATCTTTATCTCCCCATCTATTTTCAAAGATTATTCCATTGAATAATTTTTATATTTCTCCAGATAACTATTATACCTTATATAGAATATCACCTTACTTTCTAAATTCCCTCCAGTACTTTATTATGACTGAAATTATAAACCACATTTATTTGCTAACTTATCTATAACTATTTAATCTAGAAAAGTATTTTTTATTTCTCTGAATCATATGCTTAAGTGTAGTGCTTGTTTTCATAGTCATGCAATAATATGAATACCAAGAATAAATCCACCCAATCAAATCGTATTGACCACTTAGTCATGTGTCCCATTCTCTTCATTCTATCAATTTTGACTATATTGACAGTATACAAAAAGCTATATACAAGATTTTATTATTGTAATCACTTATTTTATAAGGCACCTATCTTTAGTGTTCCCCCTCTCAGAGTTACAGAAAATCCCTGCTCTATTACTTCTGTATTGATTTTAAAGTTAGTGATAGACTTAGAAAAATAACTGTGCTAGCAAATATATTTTTAATTTATTTATTATTTGACAATTTAGTTTTATTGCTTGTTTTTTATTTTCCATGTATGAGAGTAGTGTTATATCTGCATGCATGTAAGTGGCCAGTAGAGGCCAAAAGAGAGTGATGAATATCCTGAAACTGAATTTAAGGTCTGTTGTTATCTGTCATATGTGTGCTGGGAACCAAACCCAGGTTTAGGTTCAGCAGTGAGTGCTCTTAACCATTGGGCAACCTCTCCAGCCCCCTCTTGTCAGTTCCATAAACTTATGTAACAATTTGGTCACACTCATCCACACTCCCTTTCTTGTGGTCACCAAGACTCTCCTACCACTTCCCCCTTCCACTCTTGTGCTTTTCATGTTCTTTTGGGTTGGGCTTTGCTTTTTTTTTTCCTTATTCAACTTCCTGAATATCCTACAGTATATTTGATCATCTTTAGGTCCCTTCCTCTTTCTGCACCCCTCTTGCTAACTCTACCCAATTTCATGCACACAATTTTGTGTGTTTGTGTGTATGTGTGTTTATGTATATATTAAGGCCTATAGAGTCACATCTATATCCCCAGATGTCCTTCAATGTTGGCATATTCACTGGGGTCTGGTTAATCTACCAAGAGTTACATCACTAAAGATACTGAATCTCTCATTCCAAGAAGTCATCAGTTTCCAGTAGTTCATCAGGCAGGGTTGGGGTTTCTTGCTCACGTCCCTACATCTATGTTGGAATTTTTGTCTGACTTGAGCTTATGTAATAGTAGTGTGTGTTGTTGCCATTGCTTTGAGTATATATGAGTAATCTCTTCACTGTCTGGAAACTCTGTTTTCTTCTGGTCACCTACCACAATCTTTCTGCCACCTCTTCCATAATGATTTTTGAGCCTTCAGAGGCAGAGATTTGAGACAGAGGTCCTATTCAAAGACCAATAGTCTGCAACAATTTATTTTCTACATGTTGACCACTTGTAGTTCTCAGTTCTAACCACCAGCCATTGTATAAGTAATCCTCTCGGCTGAGAGTTGAGAGATGCATTAATCTATGAGTACAATATTAGGTCATTTTGAGTCACTTTAATCCTATATCTATTTGTGGAATAACAGCATTAGGCTCTCCTCCACAGCTTTTACTTTGTCTAGTCACAGATTCCCAGGCCTAATGTCAGTGTCAAGTGTGGGCTCTGTCTTAGGAAGCTGACCTTAGATTCAATTAGAAAGTGGTTATCATATACTCCCATAATATTCATGGCATACTTGCACCAGTGGTCATGACCTCAACTCAGGATTCACAGCTGGTAACACTGAAAATTTTTTTCTAGTTGCATGCAAATCACCTTCCAGCATGATAAAATATAGCCACTAGAGATGAAGCATTGAGGCTGGTACTAGCTTGAAAACTCAACGTGAAAACACAACTCCTTGTGTTTTCTAAGTCTCATATAAGTAGTGCTTTCAGCAATAGAGTTTTACCATAAAGCTTTGTTGGGAAACCAAGTACAGGGACAATGGCTAGCATTGTTTGAAGGTCTACAAAACCTCTGGTGATGCACTTCAAAGTGGGGAGACCATCCCTGCCATCAGACTTTTATTTTGCTAGCTTATGGTGTCTAGTAGGGGCAAATACCCTTATAGGGTATATCCATTTAATTTCCTTTTATAATGTCGCATATATACTTAAAACAGCTTCTATAGTGGTAAATTGCCCTCTGTTGTTTTTGTTATTGTTGTTGTTTTTCTAAAGGCCTTAATTGTTAGTTATCCTTAAAGGCCTGGCTTTGCCTTTATTACTTTTGATTGTGGGTGTGTATTTGTATGTGTGTTTTGTGTGTGAGTGTGTGTGTGCGTGTATCTACATGTGGGTATATGCACCTCAGTGAAGTATCAACAGAGGTCAGACTTGTCAGTTTCTTCTGTAGATGGACTGACAGGTAGCTGCTAAGTGGTTGTGAGCTGCCTAATGTGGGTGCTGTGAATCATGCAGGAGTTCTTTGTAAAATTAGTTCTTTCTAAAATTAGTGCATGCTCTGAAGCACTGAATCATCTACCATTTTGTAGACTTCAATGTTTAGTCAGGGATAGTCAGCTGGGCATAGGTGTCGAACTATCTGCTGGAGCAATTATAACTCATCGGTGGCTACATCACTGAATACATTGACTTTCCCTCTTAAATCAAATATATTTTAATGACACAAATGCACTTAAGTCATATGTACCATCCTGACTTCCTAACAATGGCTGTTGAGTCATGCTCTAGATTCCTAATAGTAATTTAAGAAGCAGCAATTTTCTTTCTCTGCATACTAGGAAAATAATTGGTTTATTCTTTTCTTTTGGAAAGTGGTGTCTCCCTTATTCTTTAATTTCTCATAGTTATGTGTATAGAATTGGAATTTTTCAATATAAATGACTTCTGTATTAATCAGATATCTGTCTTTTACCACTGAATAATCCAAATACATAGATTATTGCTTCCCTTGGTTCTTTGCTATAAATGCAAAACCTTAATTCATTTGGCTATTCATCAGGTTTGAAGCAAGATTTATGCAAAAATATTCTGTATTTTAATGAGCAATGAAGATCATCACACTAAACTTGACAGGAGGGAAATGACAATTACTGAATACAGCAAGGATGAAAGTGGGGTAACAAGTGGGCAGGCAAGCATGAAGGCTCACAAAACAGTACACTGGGAGTTTCTTGACAGATGAATTAAGGAGCCGGTTTGAAGGAAAAACCGTAAGACATCACCTTTATATATTGTCATGTACATCTGTCCCTATCAGAGAAAACATTTCAATCCACTTAGTTTCTGTAAGAATATATTCTTCTGATCACTGCATTTTTCCCATAAATGAAGAGAAAAATCCATGTGAAATTGTATTTATTTTCTGTCTTTAACACTCTGTCTTCTGTTCTAACAATAAACACCCACATTCAGGTTTTTCTGTCCCATGACATCAGTAAAACTATTTGTGTCACTGGCACCAGGAACATTCACAAAGACCAATACAGAAAATTCCCTTTGATGTCCAGGCACAACACTCTTCTTCTTTTTCAATATATAGCTGGTTTCATTGCTGAGTTTTCTTGGTTTCATTGGTGAGTTCTTGCTTCTGTAAAAGTTAAAATACTTTTAACTTTTAATAGTTTTTAATGAGGGTCAGTCCTCGTACCTCTTTTTTTTATTGCAAACACATAGTTCCTAGCTATTTCATTCTAAGAAATTTAACTAACTAGTATTCAAAATGTTTAGGCTTTTCTCCTTGATTCTAGACTCAAATGTCCTCTCAACATAAGTATTTGATACAAGAAGACACTACAAATATAATATATCCAGGTCTAAACTGTGATACTTAAATCTGGACTAAAATCAACTAGACTTAAAACCATTCACATTGTTATAAAAGATTATTATATTCTCCAGGGAGTCACAAACATGCATGTACACACGCACATACCCACACATGCACAAACATATAAACATAATTATTTATGTCTGTAAATTTTTCTTTCACATGGCCTTTAATATTTTAGCTAAACTTCCCTGCTGTACCTGAAATATGCCACTTGTCCTGCCCATTGAAATTTATTGTTCCTTTCTACTAGCAGGACTTGATCAAACTCAGCCTGTTTCTTTTACCAATTTAAAATCTGGTGGTGTGATAATTTTGATTGTTATGTTGACAAAGTAGAAGACTGTTCCCAGACAAAACCCACTATCCTAACATGGCATTCTGACTCCTCCTTCCATGCCATTTTTTTTCTCACTTTTATATATTTCTATCTTATGTGTGTAAGTGTATTGCCTGCATCTAGGTAGGTGCACCTGTGTAATGGGATCCCTGCCAAGGTCATAAGAGAATATTGCATCTCCTGGAACTGGAATCACAGATGATTGTTAGCCACTGACTGCCATGTGGGTACTGGAAATTGAACCCCAATCCTCTGTATGATCAGCCAGTGCTCTTAACCCCTGGGCCAACTCTCCAGCCCCCATGCTGTGTTTTTCTTATTAGACATAACCACATTCAGAAATAATTTATATTTCATTGTCCCCTTCCAATTCATTTAAAAATAAATCCGACTAGAAAATGATGGTTGTGGTTGCTGTTTATGCTTTAGCACAATGTCTCCCATAAAGAAAACAATAATTTTATGAATTAAGTCAATTTACCTGGGAAAAAGCTGTCATGGCTTTTTTACATGATTATTTTAATAGTGTGATTTCATTTAAAAGAATAATGTTTTATCAAGTCTGACAGTTTTATAAAGGTGTTGACACAGTGAATAAAATCTTGTTCTTTCTTCTTCAAGCACAATTCTCACTTGTGGGATTCTGATTGGTGTTTATAACTTTTTATACTGTGGGGTAGACAAAATAGTTGAATAGCTTATGGGAATAGAGTTAAGTCATAAAACTGGGCCCCAAAAATTTGAGAATAAATATTTAACAAATTAATCATTTCTTGATAAGGCTTGATTGAACATAAGAGTCCAACAGAATTATAAGTCAAATATGCGATTACATTTATCGTGTAATTTCTGTCACAATATACTCTGTTAATTAAACAAAGCACTATGGAAAAAACACAATATAGTAGAAGTTAATGTTTTTCATATCTACCTAAACTTCTTCTTTGAAAATAATTAAAATATGTTTAATAAAGATACATGTCTTTCTAGCTTACAAAGTCAAAAAACTCTTCATAGATTTGGAATATTTTTAGTAAATATGTTCCTAACAGATTAGTTTAGGAGTATATTTTATATTGTATAATTAATGCAAATACACAAAAGAAATATTTATTTCTTTGGTTTGAATTTTGTGATACTAATTACTGTTCATAAGATTGATTTCTACAGGAAATAAATAGCAAGGTTTTTCTCACTCGTTCTTAAAGTTGTTTTTATTTTTATAATCTAACAATATTTTCAAGACCAAAGTGATTACATTTCTATTATTTCATCTTACATGCATTCTCTTTTTTAAAAATTTGATCTTTATGCAAGAGATTTTATAACAAAATACCCGAGTCTCAATTTATGAAACAGGTTTTACTTCGTGCTCAATCCTGGGTGCAGAATATTCAAGATGGGATTTCCTTTGCTTTGGCCTCTGGTGAAGGCCCTCTGACTGTACACATCTCACTATGTCAATCCCTTCCAAATGCAGTAACTCCATTTACCTAATTATTTCACACTATGTCTGCTGTCTAAAGGTTCCTCTACTTTATTGCATTGGGAACCAAGGCTCCAACACCTTAATTCTGAGACAATGTTCATCCGAATCATAGAACCTATAGCAAAGTTCAACTTATAAGTGAGGTTTGAAGAGAGATTTTCTTAAAAGCATAGTTATAAAGTGTAGCATTGTACTGCAATATAAACGTCTGTATCACTACTCATACACTGTGGCTCCATGGATGAGTGAGGTTAGTTGATAATTGGGTTACTTGAACATAGGCACTGCACTACTGGTTGACCTGGTAACCTAAGATGGCTGCTAAGTGGTTCTCACAGCTGTGAGTTAGAGTGGGACAACTTGAGATAGTACACTACTCAGAATTCAATACTGACTAGGTCATTTATATATTTTAAGCAATATTGATACTGACATTCTTTCAAGGATGGTCACTGTTTAAGAGTTGGGATCTTTACCTCAGACAATTAAAGAATTAAAAGGCAGGAAAATAATCTCACACCAACAAACAGTAGTCTGTTTGACTACTGGTAGATAAAGATACACATACGTATGTGCATTCACACAGAGAAGAACTCTTCACAAGTGGAGAGGAGACCCAGAAAACCAAACTCCACAACCCTTGCCCCACAGCGTCTATGCTTTAATGGTTTTAGTGGGTTCCCTTCCCCTAATTTTCTATTGGTCAGATTACACAAAGAAAAGAAGCCTAATAGGTTATAGATTCAAATGACAAGGAGTTCAAGTCCAGCATTGATCTTATCTGGATTGGTTTGAGGGGGTTGGTCTGAAAGAGAACCTGGGTAGTTGGAGAGGAAAGAAGATAGAATTAGGCCATCTTTAGTATCAGTGGCTCTTTCTTTGTCTATTAGCCTATCAAAGAATATGCCTTGCTCCCAGGCCTTTCAGTACCAATAAAACACAAATAACTCACTCTCCTAAATATGAAAGTTAAAAAAAAATATTATGATAGAACTGGTTAAGGTGAACTTTAAACTAAAAGAATAATGAAGTGGAATTTAACATTGAATGATATAATATTTCAATTTGCAAATTTAAATTATCAAAGTGAAATAAATTTGAGTATAGTTTACTAGTTAAAAGTATAGTTCATTACTATGAACACAACAGTTTCATGCCTTTAGTTGTGAGTTCAGAGAACTATGAAGATCTAGGAAATTTAGAGTAAAGGAACATCTAATTTTTTTCTCATGGTGGAGTGGAAGTTGAAGACATTCCTCATTTTAACTTTAAAGTTTCACAGAAAAGAAGAGTACTTCTGCTCTTTGTTGTTTTTCTTATTTTTGGAAAGTGCTGAATATATGACATACTATTACAAGGGACTGGGAATGTAGTGAAGTGGTAACATTTTTGCCAGATTTGAGGATAGTCCCTATGTTTCATCCCTAGTACCCCATACAAACACACACACAAATATCCTTAGAAAAGAAATATGTGTGTCAATATTGTCAATACTATATAAGCATCAGTGAAAACTCCTCCTTAAGGAGGTAGTGATGGCATTTTATGCAGATTTTAATGTCTTATTTAAAGGCTTATTTATCTCCATTTTAGCAGGAGTGCAAGCTTCTAATTTATAATGTTTTTCTTATTTTTCTCATAACTCTGTGTTATTTCTAATTTTTGTTAAACAGTTCCTACATGCTTAATTAAACTAAATATAATTGTTTTCAATTTGATTCTTTTATGAATAATTGTTTACAAAATAACCTGAGCACCTTCCAGAAAATGTAGCTCTGGAAGGCTACATTTATACATTATAATGTACAGTATAATATATTATATATTATGCCGTATAAAGACATCATAAATAATTAGGAGGACCTATCAGTGTCATTCTCCCAAAGATAACTGTTTCGCTCTCCATGGCAAACATCAATTGCGGCCTCCATAAGTGAAGGTAGGACACACAAAGACCCTGCTCCCTCTAAACTAGAAATTTTAAAAGATATTTTATTTATTATCATTTAGTTTTTTATGTGTATAAGTATATTGCCTACATATGCAAGTGCACTGGTGCCATGAAAGGCCTGCAGAGGTCATAAGAGGGCATTGTTTCCCCTGGAACTTGAATTACTGATGGCTGTTAGCTGCCATGTGGGTGCTGGGATTTGAACACAGGTCCTCTATCTGCAAGAGCAGCATGTGCTCTTAATCACTGAGCGCTCTGGCCACATTCTGGAATTTCTAACTGGCTTGATCTTCTGTAGCTTCTGTACAGACAACCAGAGATGATGTAAGTTTATATGTAATCAACAGTTCTACATCCATAGAACATTATTTTACAACATTCCTTCCCATCCTCTTGTTTTCAATTTCTTTCCTTGCCGCTACACCTATGTCTATATAGGCACCACTAATTGGATACAGTTGATAAATGATAGATAGATAGATATAATATAATATATATTATATATATAATATATATATATATATAATACATACATTCATAAGCAAAGGACTTGAAGTTTGAGAGGGAGATATGAGCCCAGGAGCCTTGAATGTGTTTAGACACTGGAAGTGAAGAGGTTGCTAGAAATGGGTGAAAACGATCAAGATATATCAGACACATGGGTTAAATTTTCAAAGAACATATTTTAAGAGTCATTTATACACCCAAGGAACCTGTAACTTGGAAATGCAAGTAGTTAAATTCAGAAGCAATGACTTTGCTGCTGCTGCCAACTTGAGCATTTTATATTTGCTTAGTTGTCTCAGTCATTTTGATGGCCATTTTGTTGGAGGACATCTTAAGATATTAAGTGTGCCTGCTTTTACCTTATAAATGTGGGACCAAATTCCTATTTGTCATTGCTTTTACTGTAGTAATGTTAATTGTAAGGGTAATTCTTGGTAGATTCTTTTCATAAAACTGCTGCATTTAGGGGCTTTTTTTTTTTTTACCACTTTGTGATGTGTACAGATTTTAAATTGAAAGAATTGTTAGCAGCATTAAAATGATGAATACAGAATCTTAAAACAGGGCTGGAGCACATTGCACATTGGTTAAGAACACTGGCTGCTCTTGTGGAAGTCCGGAGTTCAGATTGCAGAACCCACACGGTAGCTAACAACTGTCTGTAACTCCACTTCCAGGGAATCCAGTTCCTTCTTCTGACCTCAGCAGGCATTGGACAACACAGGTGCACTTACATAGGTGCAGATAATATGCTCATACGCTTAAAACAAAAATAATAAGTGAAAGAAAGAATCCAAAAACCTTAAATCAAAAGTGGCATCGGTGGGAGTAGCAAATAGAGCTTATTTTTTATTTTGAAATACAGATACTCTAAATTGTTATCTGTTATCTGTGAATAGGTATTCCTGCAGAGATCATTTATGGAAACGGCATGATTAATAGATAAAATTAGTTTACAAAAAAAAACCCCGCTGAAAATCAAGATTATCTAATTGCCAATCCACTCAGTAATGCATCTGTAGCCAGAATCAATAAATAATGACCACTCTGTCCTCTTATAAGAAATGAATGGAAACACTGAGTGTATGTGTGTGGTAATGAGGGCGAGTGGGGGTGGCGGAGACCAGAGAACACACATAGACATCATTTTCAGCTGATCATTTTTAAGATTCCCAATGCATTAATCCTGGACAGAAGACAGTAGCTTTATTTTCTTTGAGTCTAATTACTGGGAAGCACTGTAAAATATTATAAATAAAATGGAATGGAAACATAGGTCCCTGAAGAAGAAAGACTTGTCCATTGTTGCTAGAGAAACAGATGATCTCTGCAAGTGTTAGTAAAGTGATCTCTTAAATACACTAATTCACCTGAGGTCTCTCTCACAAAACTTTGATCTAAAATAGAATAACAGCACAATTGTTTGAAAAGATAGAGTGTATAAAATAAACATTCATGAAGTGTTTAGTGCTTCTAGAACTAAAATTATGTACCTAGTGTGCTACATGTCTGCTGACCTCAGACAAATGAACGTTCAAGTTTTCATTTTTCTTATGTATTTGGGAATTCATGAAGTTTGCTGTATGTGTGTAAGCACCTTATGTATCAAAAATGAGACAATTAATAACTCGTAGCTTTATTTATATAGTAAGCACCCTATCTCTCAGCTAACTAAAATACAGAGCGAGGAATCAATACAGCATTCTTTATAAATCTGTGTGTAAATGAATCATATTTACTGATTAGAGAAATATCTTCTCTTATCAAATATAATTTTAAATGGTTTTATTTCCTCAGGCTATGCTATAAGGTGACATGGGAACTATCTAACAAGCTGAGGTTTGATTTCCACTTTAGCCTTCCTATTTAGTAACTTTATCATGAAAAATGTTCCTTCTGTTTTCCTCTCAAAAATCAGTATGACTTACAATAAATATACTTTATGATCTTCTCTGTAAAGGGTTCTTGGTAAAATTAACTCAGAAGTACATAGAAAATTATACAATATTCCATAAAACTTGAATATTTTCTGATACCAGAAATATTATCAGAAATGGTATACTATGTAAAGGTACAAGGAGAAGCAGGTCAGTAAGACAAAGAATGAAATAAATTATAAAGGAAAGCTACGTGTCTAGCTTGTAGAAATAGAAGAGGTATGCTTTTAATTTTCTTCAACTGTGTCTGAGGCAGTACATAAGGAACAGAAGAGAAGGAACCAAATGGCCCTGGTTTTAAATTCAAGTGTGATCATTATGGAATAGTCACCTGAGCATGAAACCTAGCTTATGGGGTTGTATTGAAATTAGAAGATAAAGTGTACTTAAAGCCTTTAGTGTGATGCCTGGGACATAGCTCTCAATAATTGTAACTAATAAAAATTAATTATTGGAGTAATTCCAAATGAAAAATTCAAAAACATTTAGAGATGTTTTGATCAATAAAAATGTAGGGTTTCAGTGATGTGTGAGTCATATGACAATATCTGTCCCAGTGATTCAACACAGTAATGCAGTCAATGCAACTATAATAAATTAAAACCAGATTCATCATACCTATAAAAATAAATGTAACAACCAGCAATAATGACAAATATGAATCACACTGCTAGGCTTTGCCTCTGAATTGAAATTGCTTGGCCAAGCATCACCTCATTAATTCTCTTAGCTTCAAGATAAATGAACCAATTTTATAATCTTAAGAGCTCCGAATTATGTTTCAGAGAATAATCAAAATTATTGATAGAAAGAACATACTTGAAATTTCTGTGATTTCATAATGCTTTGAATTTCAGAGCAATTTCAAGGTGTTTAAGAAATTGAGCCTATTTATTACTGGATTAGAAAAAAGTCTTGATTAAAGAGGAAAGGGTTGAAATGCCTCATAAAAGGGCACTTGGACATCAAATGACTCTCAAGTGACTATATTTTGATGACTTTAGTAAGAATTAATCACAGATATGATGGAAAAATTTCCCTTGATATCCATATTGGAGTTTCTAATTCATAAAATGTTTGCCACAAATTGCCTTTGGAGAAGGCAACTATAAAATTCAAATTATTTTCAAATAGTGACCTGCATCAAATATAAAATAAAGAGGGCACTTTCTCTAGGAGCAAACTTCAGTTCCATTGCTATTTATCTTTTACTAATATTCTTTTGGATTTATTCCTAGAATTTAATTATTTAAATTGTCCTGTGGCAGAAAGACTGGCAGCATTACATAAAACCTCAGTTATATTCAAAAATGTGTAAATCACAGGTAGAATTATACACAAAGTGTGGTTTTTCAGGTCCTGGACTCAAATGCTAGCAAAAGAATCCGTGCTAAAAAGAAATTTAAAAAAATATTGGAGGCTGGAGAGATGGCCCAGTGGTTAAGAGCACCAACTGCTCTTGCAGAGGAGCTGGGTTCGATTCCCAGCACCCACATGGTGGCTGAGAACCGTCTTTAACTCCAGTTCCAGAGGAATCTGACACCCTCTTCTGACCTCCGTGGCATTGCATGACATGGGTGTACAAACCTGTATGCAGACAGTATATTCATACACATAAAAAATAAATAAAATTTAAAAAAGGTTAATAGTAAGGTTGTTAAGACTTGTTAAGGAGAGAGAACTGAAGGGACAAATATCTTACAAGTTAAATATCCATGCATCACAATTTATCTGATAATAAGTATTGAATTTCCATAGAGAATTTAATCTGGAGAGTAAAAGAAAGCAAATTTAGCATCCACTATGTAGAATTTTATAGGCACATATTTGTTACTGGACTCAAGTTTGTAGACACTATTCAGTTTGAATACTGGGAGCTGCAAAATTTCTCTCAATTCAGTTACCAATATAATTTGCATGTTTCCTTGCTAGAGTTTTTGGACATCAATGATAATGAGGGGGAGGAAGTGATGCTGGTGTTAAAAGTAGCTTTAATGATAAAATTTAGCTATGGTTTTATATGTGTTGGTGCTTACCAAGTATTTGATTTCAATGATTCTAAGTATTTGAAATATCTTCCATTGGGAAATAACATTGCCGTTTACTAATTCCATATTATTTTCACAATACTCCAGATGTGACCCCAAAATTTAAAATGTCCAGTGTCTTATTTCAAATATACACTTTATATTACGGAACAGTATCCAGGTATTAGGAAGAATATGTCAAGACATTCTCCATTTTTTTTCTTGGTATTTAGACCAGCAACGAATTTCTAAGAGTTGGTTAGCACTAAGTTCAAAGTGTCAGCGGGTAACTATTTTTAGAAACTGAATTACCAGTCAACAATGTCAACAATTTGTTTTAAATTAGAGCCATTGATAAATAAGAATCCATTATTCATATCTGCATAATAGTGACAAAATGTTTAGCAGAAACCACTTATGGGAGCAGAGGGTTATATTGGCCCATGGCCTTGGCAGTTCTCAACTCAGCATAGTGAGGGAGACATACTGGAGTAGATACAGATTTGGGTCAGGAGCTTGACACACAGACTGCTCACATCTTGGTGGACCAGAGAGAGGCTGGATCCAAAATCCAGGATGTACCCTTTAAAAGCTTGCCCCTTTTTCTTCAGGTAACTAAGGTTTCTAAAAATTCTGCAGCTTCCACAAGTAGTACTACCCACTGGGAAATAAACATTCAAAACATGAACCTGTGGGAGCATTTCGCCTTCTGATAATAACAAGGTCCTTCATAAAATGCATGACTTACATAGTATTCCAATCTGTGTGGATCTTACTCCACTGAAAGCACGGTGTGGGAATTCAATACATATTACATGATAATTTTATTCATTCTATTATATCAAAACCTATTTTCCTTCCCTATCCTTCCAATTAGGTAAAAAAAAATGTATTAGCTATTTGTCTTATTGTTGACAGAATACCTGACAAAATTATGTGGAGGAAGGAAGGTTTTATTTTTCCTTACGGTTCCAGGAGATACAGCCCATCATGACATGGAACAGCACATTACATCCACAATCAGGAGGCAGAAAGCAAACGATGCTGATGTTCACTTTCTACTTTTTATTCAGTCTGGGTCTCTGCCAATAGAGTAGTACAACCCACATTTAGAGTGAGTTTTCCCACCTCAATTAATCTAATCCCCCAAATCACTTACAGATATAGCCAGCAGTTTGTTTCTATGGTGATTCTTAGTGCTGTCAAGTAGGCAAACAATATTATCTATCAGAAGTTCCCTAGTCATCACCTTGGCATCTGAACATACCACATTTAAGATAGAAAGCTCCACTTCTTGGTCATATAGGCTCATGGATATTTCATAATGTGAAATTCATTCAATCCAATTTCAAAAGCTCCCATTGTCTTTAATGGTTGCCACACTCTTCAAAAGTGTGTGTGGAGACTCCATAAACTCCGATGTCCTATAAAATTGAAAGGAAAATACATGGGTGCAATATATTATGGTCAGAATAAACATTCTCATTTCAAAAAAAGAATGAAATCATAGCAAGGATTATTGGACCAAAACAATACAAGACTTCAGGGCAAATACCAAATCCTTGTTTGGCATATGGGCTCTAGTAGAATCTTTGGGAATCCAGAGTTGGACAGATCACTCCACCTCTAGCTCTGCTGCTTACAGAGCTCACAGCTCCTCGCCTTGGATGGCTCCATTTAAATGATACACTTATTATATCTAAAATCTTCAAATTGTAATATAATCAAAGATTAATACAGAGCACTCATAGATCTTTGTTTAGTTCCTTCACAATATCCTCTCCATTAAAACCACTACTCTGTACTCATCCATATTAAAATATTTTTTTCCTTGTGAATTTTCCATAAATGGAAAATTCTGATTTTCTGATAGAATTAGGTTTACAAGATTTATTTGTGTTTTTCTGTATAACAGTAGTACCATTTCTGCACTTTATTATAGAAATAAAGCATACATTAGTAATGAATTATAATGTTTAAAGACATGTTGGGTGATAAATTTTTTGCATATTATAATTAAAGCTGCTATGAATATTTTATATATGTTTAGGGAAATTAGTTTATGTACTTACTGCTCCCAGAATTCTGAAGTAAAATTTCAGATCATCAGTGATAGGCACTTATTTTACTAAATATCACCAAATATTGTCATGATAATATCAA
>VZQC01000962.1:2056758-2104283 GCA_009823505.1 Rhizomys pruinosus
AAAAAAAAAAAAAAAAAAAAAAAAAAGAGTCTCCCCTAATCAAGTGAGGGCAGTACCTATTTCTATTACTCTTACCTACTGGTTACTATAATATCTGTCTCCTAGAGCAACATGTAACTGAGTTTTCTGGCAAGCTAGTTACCCTGGAAAGCCTTTTTCATTTCTCTAGTACATATTTTGTCCTGCATGTCTTTGAAATGGCCTGAAAGTTTCATTGTTCTTTTTTTATTCAATGTTATGTGAAGGAGTGTTTCTTGTGCTTCGTGATTTGTTCCAGTTCCTGTTGGAATGAGTTGTTCTTTGCAGAGACAAAATAATAAATTGGTGTGATATTGAAAAAGGAGAAATTCCAAGCTTCACCTTGTATCTGTTTGACTTCCCATACAATGACAAGCAAAAACATTTTTAAGATCAAGTGCATTTGGACAGCCAGAGAAAGATATCTTCTGCTAAGTACAAATGGTGATATTTACTTGACATCAGCCTATGTGGTCTTGTTAGCAGATAGCTTTTTAATAATACTGTATTATAAATATTATATAGTCTAATATTGATATTTTGGACCACTTGAGGCTTTTACAGTTTTTTGAGAACTATAATCAAATATAGACTTCCATATTTCCCTTGACATATATCTTATATCTCAGTTATAGATGTAAAGAAATGTGGACAGATTATAAACATCTATATCTCTCCCTCTACACTATAATTCTAATAATAACTTATCCAAAGTATTATATATGACTTGAAATTGTTATCAAATGAGAAAGTTTTTGGTCTAGCATATTAATTCAAGGTATTCTTTAGTTGAGCCTTCTCCTAAGAGTAAACACTTCTAAATCACAATTGTATAAACCTTTATCCTAAACACTTATTTTTGATCACAGAGTTAAAACATGTTTCTCTCTTTCAAGTTTTAGAATAGTAAATAAAGGTGGTAGAACAAGAGAATCTCAAAATACAGTGAAGTCATATAGAGGTAATTTGACCCAAAACACTAATCATTGAGTGACAGCTCTTTTCTATCTCAGCCAAGGGTTGACTGTTCCAAAGTGTGCTGTGCCTAAGCATAACTATGTGCTGAAATAAAATTGTGCTTTAGTACAAAGTTACCTTGCCCCAAACTGAGACTTTAGAACAAAGAGCATAGGTTCAATTTTCTTCCAAAGTTACCTGTGCAAATACTTAGAGGTAATTCCAATTATTCCTTCTTGCTGCTTATTCCTAATTCCTTCAGCTATTTCACATACATTTAACTTTTTTTTCCATGCCTAACTTCCATGTCTATTTTCTGTCTGTAATTTATTTGGGGACAAAAATAAATAACAACAAGGTTAAGTCCCGATGTCTGTAGTTTCATTGAAAACACAGACATTCTTTGAAGTGATCTAAATTTGCATTAGCATTTTAACTCTATGCCTTTTTCTCCTTTATCTCCATTTAAAATAGCATTAACTTGGGAAGCAGAGGCAGGTGGATCTTTGTGAGTTCAAGGCCAGCCTGGTCTACAGAGTGAGTTCCAGGACAGCTGGGGCTACAGGGAGACCCTGTCTCGAAAAGACCAAAAAAATAAAAAAAAATAAAAAAATAAAGGTGTGCACCACCACACCCTGCACCAGGNTATATATATATATATATATATATATATATAAAACAAGATTATGTTACAAATCAAATCTAGACCCATGTCCCTCTCCCTACCTCCCCCACCACAGGGGAGCTCATGCATTCTGCCAAACATGTTTTTCATCTTTTTCTTAGTCTTTCTCAAAATTCTCAATGCAGAAGTTGACTATTTCAAGCAGAAGTTCACCATTTCAGTCAGTTCTTTGGAGCAGTCTTTTCTGTTGTTGTTGTTGTTGTTGTTCTTTCCAATATACATAACTCCCAATAACTTGGAAAAAGGCTCAAGGAGCCCTGCACAAGAAATACTTACAACCAGGTAATTGGCTCTAGCATCCACAGATGAGGGACTGTGTTACTTCACTTAACATAATATCTTCTACTTCCATCCATTTATCTGCAAGGTTCATGATGTCATCTTTCTTTACTGCTGCATAGAGCTCCATAGTGTAGATGTACCACATTTTTGTTATCCAGTCATCAGTTGAGGGATACTTGGGTTGGTTCCAGCTCTTTGCTATTGTGAACAGAGCTACAATAAACATGGCTGTGCACATATCTCTGTGGTAAGATGAGTCTTGTGGTTATATACCCAGGAGTGGTATGACAGGGTTGGCGAGTAAGCTCATTTTGAGTCTTTCAAGGGTTTCCATAGTGGCTGTATGAGTTTACATTCCCACCAGCAGTGGATAAGTGATGCCATTTTCCCAACAATGCCTCCAGCACTTGGTATCATTTATTTTCTTGATCCTAGCCAGTCTTATCAGAGTAAGACATTATCTTAAAGTGATTTTAATTTGCATTTCCTTAATTATACGGGACTTTGAACATTTTTAAAGATGTTTCTCACCCATCTCTAGTTCCTCACTTATGAAGTCTCTGTTCAGCTCTTTGCTCCATCTTTTGAGTGATTCATTTGTTTTCTTTCTTGTTTTTTGAGTAGTTTATATATTCTGGAAACCAATGCTTTGTCAGATGTATCTGTGGTGGAGGTTTCCTCCTACTCTGTGGGTTTTCTCTTCACTTCCTTATTGTTTCTTTTGATGTACAGAAGTTTTTGAGTTTAATGAGGTCCCATTTGTCAATTGTGGATCTTATTTCTTGGGCAGTTTCTGTCTAATTAAAGGAAGTCTTTTCCCATGCCTATGTCTTGTAGTCTGCTGCCAAGTTTTTCTTCTATCTCCTTCAGAGTTTGGGGTTTCACACTGAGGTGTTTGATCCATCAGGAGTTGACTTTTGTACAGGGCAAGAGGTAGAGGTTTAACTTTATTCTTCTACAAGTGATCCAGCTTTGTCAACACCACTTGCTGAAGTTGCTGTCTTTCCTCCATTGTGTCTTCTTGGCCCCCTTGTCAAATATGAGGTGGTTGATATTGTATGTGCTCAAGTTTGGATCTTCAGTTTTGTTCCATTGGTCAACAGGTCTGTTTTGTGTCAGTACCAAGCTGTTTTTATGACTATAGCCCTGTAGTATAGTTTGAAATCTAGTATAGAGATCCCCTTTGTATTGCTCTTTTCACTCAGGGATACTTTGGCTATTTGGGGTCTTGTTTTTCCAAATGAACTTAAGGATTTTTTTTCCAAGTCTGTGAAGAAACTCTTGGGGATTTTAATTGGGATCATGTTGAATCTGTATATTAGTTTGGGTAGAATGAACATTTTAACTATGTTAATTTTCCCAATCCATGAGCATAGGAGGTCTTTCCATCTTCTGAGGTCTTCTTCAATTTCATTCTTCAGGGCTTTAATTTTTTTTGTAGAGATATTTGGTGTCTTTGGTTAGGTTTGTTCCTAGGTATCTCATTGTTTTTGAGGCTATTGTGACTGGGAAGGTCTCCTTGTTTTCCTTCTTCAGTTGCTTGTTGTTGGTGTAAAGATAGGCTACTGATTTTTATAGGGTAATTTTGTATCCTGCCACTCTACTGAAACTCTTAGTCATTTCTAGGAGCTTTCTGGTGGAGTTCTTAGCACCCCTTAGGTAAATATTCATATCATCAGCAAAAAGGGATAGCTTGACTTCCTCTTTTCCAATTAGTACTCCTTTAATTTCCTTTTCTTTCCTTATTGCCCTAGCAAGTATTTCAAGCACTATATTGAAGGGGAGTGGTGACGTGGGGCAGCCTTGCTGAGTTCCTACCTTTAATGGGAATGCTTCTGTCTCTTCTCCATTTAGGATGATGTTGGCTGTGGGTTTCCTGTATATGGCTTTGATTACATTGAGGAATGATCTCTGCAATCCAATTCCCTCTAGGACTTTAAGCATGAAGGAATGCTGCATTTTGTCAAAGGCGTTTTCTGGGTCAATTGAGATGATCATGTAGTTTTTGTCTTTCTGTCCTTTTATGTGTTTTGTGGCATTTATTGATTTTCATATGTTGAACCAACCCTGCACCTCTGGTATGAATCCAAGTTGGTCATGATGGATGATCTTCCTGATGTGGGTCTGTATGTGGTTTGCAAGTATTTTGTTGAGAATTTTTGCATCTGTGTTCATTAACGGGATGGGTTCATAGTTCTCCTTTTTGGTTGTAACTTTACCTGGTTTTGGTATTAGAGTGACTCTGGCTTCATATAAGGAATTTGGGAGAATTCCCTCTGTCTGTATCCTTCTGAACAATTTGAGTAATAATGGTTGTAAGTCTTTTTGAAATGTTTTATAGAATTCTGCCATGAAACCATCTGGGCCTGGACTTTTTGTAATTGGGATGTTTCTTAATTACACCTTCAATTTCTTCATATATTATGGGTCTGTTTAAGCTGTGGATCTCTTCTTGGTTAAGCTTTGGTGATTACCAGGATTTCAGATATTCCTCCATTTCTCCTAGGTTTTCAAACTTAATATAGGTTTTTTAACTATCCCCGTATGATTGTCTGGATCTTTTCATTGTCTGTTGTGATATTTCCCCTTTCACCATGGTTTCTATTGATTTGGAGTTGCTCTTTCTTTCTTTTGGTTAACTGGGCTAGAGGTCTATCTTGTTTATCCTTTCAAGAATCAGCTTTTGGATTCATTGATTCTTTGTATTGTTCTCTTTGTTTCTATTTAATTGAATTCTGCTCTGATTTTTGTTATTTCTCCCTGTCTATTGCATTTAGGGTTCATTTGTTGTTGTCTCGCAAGTGTTTTTAGCTGTAGTGTTAGATCATTCACTTGTGCTCTTTCTGTTTTTCTGATGTAGGCACTCAGAGCTATAAACTTCCTTCTTAGGACTGCTTTTAAAGTATCCCATAGGTTTTGCTGTGTTGTATTATCATTGTCATTCAATTCTGGGAATGCTTTTATTTCTTTCTTTATTTCTTCCTTGACCCATTCATTATTCAAGAGAGTGTTATTTGGTCTCCATGTGTTCTTGTATATGGTAAGGCTTATCCTGGTGTTGATATTGAGCTTTATTGCACTGTGGTCTGATAGAATTCATGAAATTATTTCAATCTTTTTGTATTTGTAGAGGTTTCTTCTGTGTCCCAGTATGTGGTCAATTTTGGAGAATGTTCCATGGGGTGCTGAGTAGAAAGTGTATTCTCTTGTATTAGGGTGGAATATTTGATAGATGTCTGTGAGGTCCATTTGGTGTATCATATCATTCAGTTCAGATGTCTCTCTGTTTATTCTTTGTCCAGTTCATCTCTTCAAAGGACTCAGTGGGGTATTGATGTCCCATACTATGAGTGTAGTGGGATTAATCTGTGCCTTGAGGTCCTGGGGAATTTTCTTTATAAAGTTTGGTGCACCAGATTTTGGTGCATATATATTCATGATTGTGAAATCTTCATGGTCAATTTTTCCTTTCATAAAGATGTAATGGCCTTCTTTGTCTCTCCTGATTTCTTTTACTTTGAAATCTATTTTGTCTGATATTAAAATAGCAACACCTGCTTTCTTTTGGGTACCATTTTCTTGGAATATTTTTTCCATCCCTTTACCATAAGTTGGTGCCTATCCTTGAGAGTGAGATGGGTTTCTTGTAGACAGCATATAGATTGATTTTGTTTCCTGATCCAATCTCCAAGTCTTTTGATTGGGGAGTTTAGTCCATTAGTATTTAAGGTTATAATTGAAAGATGTGTGCTGCTTCCTTTCACCTCATTGTCCATTTGCATTTTTAGTCTCAGTTTCTACTTCCACAGTTATGTTTTATTAATTTCTTTTTCTAGGTGCCTGGGGAAAGTTGCTCCACTCTTCTGTCCTTTGAATTACTTCAAGTATTTTCTGAAGGGTTGGTTTTCCCGACATGCTTTCTATCATCTTGTTTATGTCATGGAAGTTTTTTCTCTCCCCTTCAACTCTAATGGACATTTTTGCTGGGTATAGTAACCTGGGTTGGCATCTATAGCCCTTTAACACTGGGAATGCTTTGTTCCACGTTCTTCTTGCTTTCATAGTTTGCACTGAGAAGTCTGTTGTAATTCTGATGAATTTCCCCTTATATGTAAGTTGTTGTTTTTCTCTTGTGGCTTTCAGAAATTTGTCTTTGTTTTGGCCGTCTAGTGCTTTAACTATGATATGGCCTGGAGAGTTTCTTTTCTCGTGTTGTCTGTTTGGAGTTCTATGTGCTTCCTGTATTTGATGGGTTTATCTGTTTTTAGTTTGGGGAAATTTTCATCTATTCGTTGAAGATCTGATCAATACCATTCTCTTGGAATTCTCCTTCCTCTATTCCTATGATATGGATGTTTCACCTTTTCATAGTGTCCCCTATTTCCTGCTTGTTCCACTTTTGTGTATTTTTAAATTTTTCATAATCTATACTTGAGCTTTTTATTTGTTCTGTCTTATCTTCCAGGTCTGATATTCTTTGTTCTGCTTCCTCCATTCTATTTCTCAGGTTTTTTTTTCCATTCCTTTCCTCTTGATTGCATGAGTTCTATTTCTTTTTTTCATTTCATCCTGTGATTTCTTTACTATTTCCACTTCCTTTTGGAGTTTCTCAATCTCTTCCTGTAGCTCCTTTCTTCTCTGGTTTGTTTCCTTTTTCAGTGTTTCCACTTCCTTCTGGAGTTTGTCATTTTCTCCCTCTAGTTCTTTCTGGAGTTTGTCATTCTCTCCTTTTAGTTCTTTCCAAAGTTTGTCATTCTCTCCCTCTTGGTCCTTCTTGAGTTTATGATTCTCTCTCCTTAGTTCTCTGACTTGTTCTTTATATCCTTTGATTTCTCTGGATATGTCTACAATTGATCCTCTAAGATCTGTGTCCTGGGTAACCCCCAGGGGGATCCCACTGTAGGAATCTCCCACAGGGTTGGTAGAGCTTGGTGTGGAATTATCCTGCACCTTTCCCATGTTGTCCTTTTGTCGTGTCCCTGACATGTGGGTTTCCATTTTTTGCCTGTATTCTGATGTGAATCACACTGCCTCTTCACTGTGTTGAAGGCTTGCTTTGCTTACCTCCTTCAGATGCCCTTTTTTTTCTCCTTGTTTATAGAGTGTTGACTTGTCTAGGTTTCAGGCTTTCAATTTTGTTTATATATTGGAAGTCTAACTCACTCTTCCCTTTCTGTTCTGAAGGTTCTCCAAAAAAAACCCTGTGGGCACTCCCTCAGCAATTCCAGTTGGGGTGGGTGGGGGGTGGAATATGCCTGGCTTAGCTGGCGCCCTGGTCCTCTGTGCTTCAGGTGGTCCTGGGAAGTCCTTGATCTAAGTTCTGTGCACTCAAGTCTCACAGTGGCAACAGGGCCACCTTTAATACCAGCTAGCAGGGTGACCCCACTCTGACAGCCACACAAGGCAATGATTTAATTATTCAACAAACCAATGAAACAATTATCCAAAAACCCAGAGATATACTCATCCAACAAAATGCCTGGCTGAAGCACCCAGCTCCTACCTGTGCTTCAGGTGGTCCTGTGAAGTCCCTGATGTAAACTCCATGCACTCTTGAATTTATTTTAAATTATGTTGTTAGGCCATCATTTGTTATAATTTGGGGGATTAATAAGATGTTCATGGAAGCAATAATAAATGGCTGTAAGTATGAAACAAACTACATATACATATTCCAATGAATCTATATAATTCAAGAGATTTCTTAGTCAAGATTTGTTGGACATTGAAATTGTTATATTCTTCAGGATTTCTATCACCCAAGAATTTGGGCTATATTTTACCAGTTCCCTTACCTAAATCTTTAATTAACATTTATTGAGAGAACAGTTGTAAAAATAAGTACACCCAGGACTGGAGGGATAGTTGAGCAATTAAGAGTACTAGATGCTCTTTCAGAGGACCTGGGTTCAATTCCCAGCCCCCATATGGTGGTTAATAACTATCTGTCCCTCCAGTTCCAGGGGGAATCAATGTCCTCTTCTGATTCCTCATGAGCATTGCATAACACAGGTGCATTTACATGCATGCAGGCAAACACTCACATATATAAAATAAAAATAAATAAAAATATCTGAAAATTAATGATCACATCCAATATGATCAGTTATCCATATCTTGGATAAAATCATTTATCCAGTTATAAATTTATTAGAATAATGATAGTTTTCCACCTCATCCAAATCAATAATAGAACTCTGTTAAATGTCACAAAACTCTTCTTATTCCTATTTAGGTCTTTAATGTTATAGAAGTAAAGTATAGCTAATGTGCGGTGATTAGGAAAAGGAAGTAGGTGCCGTAGGAGTGAGATTATAAGGCCTTTTCTAGAGAGGCTCGTGTCCTATTTGTCTCTCTTGCCCTTCTCCTTTCTGTCCTGCAAGAACATAGCATCCTCTCTCCAGAGAAGGCAGGGTGTCCCAAGTCTCGAAGCTTGGATCTTGGATATCTCAAGCTATATAAATAAGAGACATAGATTTGATCTTTTAAGGTTTCCCAGTCTTGTGTTCTGTTAATAGCACAAATGGACCAAAAAGAAATTGGTATCAGGGGAGTATTTCTGAAACAATTACCTAAAATATTGGAACTTGGTAGGGGGTAGAAGGAAGACTAGTTTAGAAGTGAACTCTGGGGGGCTGGAGGGACATGGCGGCTGAGAACCGTCTGTGACTCCGGTTCCAGGAGAACTCCAGTTCCAGGGGAATCCGAGACCGTCTTCTGACCTCCGCGGCATCGCACGACACGGGTGCGCAGACCTGCATGCAGACAATACATTCATACACATAAAAATAAATAAATAAATAAATAAAAAAAGAAGTGAACTCTGGAGAAAGTTGATTTGGGAAAGGACTTAGAAGAAAACTGTGAGAAATCTGAAAATTTCCACAATGTGCCATGAAAGTGAAGGCAATATTAGGAAGCCTCAGACAGAAACAAGGAACAAGTACTTGAAATATAGCAAAAACTCCATCTCCATTACTGAGTGGCAATGAAGTGGTTGGATCATGGCAAGGAAGTACTGAAAGCCAATGAGTCAAGAACATTCAGTACAAAAAATATTTTTAATGAGCACTATGTCTATGTGATTACACTGCATCTTTTCATTGCTAATAGTAGAATGCAAGAAAGAAAAAAATCTAAAGAAAATTTATTAAAAGGAAGCAAGTTTAAAATTTGGAGGCTCTCTGTTGAACACGCAGAGAAATAAATATACTGTGTTTCTGAAAGAAAATCAAGGAATGAGATTATAAGGCCAAGTGGTCCTTTGATACTGAAATTAATATAAATAAAGGGAAGCAGGTACTAGTCATTAAAACAATTGGAGGAGGCTGCTGAAGGAGAGCTTCCTTACCTTCATATGTCTGTGGTAGAACGATTTTGAAGGAAAGACCTCTGTGTGCCCTTGTTATCAAAGGACTCATTGGTCAGGAGCATCTCCAATCTCTTTCTCACTCTAGCTGTGACTCAAGCAAGTGAAAATGTAACTCAGATGTCCATTCCAGGAAGCACAATGCCATGTGCAGTGGGGTAATTCTGAAAATGTTCCGTGTATAAAGAGTGGGGACCTGGGTCCCTCTACCCACATTTCAAAGGATATTTTGGAGATTTTGGAGCACAACCATATGGTGGACCCATCACAGGGAGAGGTAAACCTTAGGAAGCCTCCTAATACAATGGCCAGCAGAGTCCTGGAGTCAGACATCTACTTTAGTGTGCTTCAAATAAAGCAAATGAAGCAACCACCTACCCATTACCACAGAATCTTGGAACCACCAGCACTCAAATCCAGTCTGGGAGAACTACCAGAATCATAATACAATCTATAAGAAATATGACATGTTCTTGGCCTAGCAAATCTATGACAGCAATGTCTCCAATGGCTTTAGGGACACACTCATGACCTCTGCATGTCTCTAGGTGACCCAATGACATACTGTAATAAAGATTGTTCTATAGCCTTAAGGTTTAATGTTTTTCCTACTATTAAACTTATCAAACAACAGCTTACCTTCTTAAAAATTCTCAAAATTAAAAAAAAAAAAAAAAAAAAAAAAAAAAATAAAAAAAAAAAAATTTTTCCATAGTTCATAGATGAATAAATCACACCTGAAGCTTTGGTGATACCTGATTTATGTAAGATTCCGTATAGATAATGAAGTAGATAATGGAAGACTTTTTGAATATGAGAACAAGATTCAGAAGGGATAGGATGATAGAGCGAATGTGTTTCTTTGAAATTGAAAGTTCTAGTTTTAAATATGTGATAGGATTAAAAATTAAGTACTTTAAGAGTTGCCTAAAATTTAAGGTTCCTGACTTAAGAATGACAGCAGAGGCTTCATGCTGTGATCGATCTTCATGGGAGTTTGGCCCATGACCTCATTGTTCCTCCTTTGTAAAAGATGAACTTCTACCAAAGAATTGAACCTCTCACTTCCTTGATCTTTGACATCTCAGACTACCTTACGGTGAAAAATTAATTTCTATTCTTTATGTTATTAATATTCTGTTATAGGTGCCCATTATAGGTGCAGACAAACATGCTTTATATATTATCTGATAAACCAGACCGATATTAGTGAAACAGAGCATACTACCTGTGCCCTCAATAAATTTATCTTCAGTGGGAAAATATAAGGAAAAATTACTACTTAAAAATTTCATTTCTTTTGGAAACAATGAACACTGATTGAACTCTGATAGGGGAATTTGGGGGAGTGGATTAATCAAACAAATAAGTAAGTATTCTGTAGGTCAAATTTGTAAACTTAATGAACTTAAGGAAGGGAAAATAGTATCCAAAGAATTTTAAAATCTACTTTTTTATTTTTATAAACTTACTCAACTGCTATAATGTTTTATGTTTTCAGTAAAGAACTCTATCATGAAGCTGAGGATATAGCTCAGCTGTTCACTTGTCTAAACTGTAGGAATCCCTGAGCACAGTCTCCAGCACCACATACAGAGTGTGATGGTACATGCTGAGGATTCCAGTACAAGAGAGACAAGAGCAACAGAAGTTTGAGGTCATGTTTGAGACTTTCTCCATTGTGTTACAATCCATTGTATTTAGAATGAATATAGTGGTGTTTATTTATGTTGAAGCTATTCTTAAAGAGGATGGTTCTAAATACAAAACCATCCATTTGAGTGAGGGACCCACCAAACTATGCATGACGTCTCTGACAGTGAGGTAAACCAAGATGATGTTGTTGAGTGGAAAGATGGTGCTTCACCATCAGAGAGTGGAACTTCGAAGATAACACATGAGAAATGAAACCAGAAACCTGGTCTGGTGAGGCTTCCCAGAACGAAGATGCAAGGAACAGTCAGCCAGCTGCAAAAAAAAAATAAATAAATAAATAAATAAAAAGGCTTCCATGGAAGGTGACACACAGCAATTGAAATGGAAGAATAGTTCCTATAGAAAAGTTGAAGGGTTTTGGGTCAAGGACCAGTCACAGTGGGAGAATGCATCAGAGAGTGCTGAGCACTTGTCAAATCCCCAGACTGAGTGGCAGAATAGCACAATTGACAGTGAGGATGGGGAGCAGTTTGATAACATGACTGATGGAGTAGCTGAGCCCATGCACGGTAGCTTAACCAGAGTTAAACTGAGCAGTCAGCAGGCCTGAGGGCCTGGCTCCATCATACAGGACATGCTGCAACCTGGCTGGACCTGGGCTGTCTTTCCAGTCTTAACTGCAAAGCCGCCTTCTAACTGGAACTGCCTTACAAAGACTGGTCAGTCAGCAGGCTGTAGCGACGTGTTGCCACTACAGTCCCAGTGGTTATTTCAAAGTCTATGATTGGTTGACCTTGCTTCGGACCCTTCTCTGGTGGCTCACAATGCACACAGGGAAAAGCAGAAGTTTATTTTCTCTGCCTTTACATTTTTTCCCTCTGTAAAATGTTTGGTTGAATGTCCTTGGAAAATGGTATCCTGATTCACATGGTAGTACAGGGCCAACATACAAGCTACAACTCTAATGTGTATATTAGACTTTGGGGAAATTGACCTTTTTCATTTATTCATTCTGAATAGCTGACGTGTATATTTGTACAGTCTTTTAGACCTACTCACTTGCGATACTTTTACTGTGTGCTCATCATAGATTTCGCTTTTCTTTTTTTCTCTTTTTTTTGCATTGCCCTTGCTGTGAAACAAATGCTATATCTAGTTTACCTAGCAGAAGATTGACCCTGTGCTTGTATGGATCTTTGAACAGATTTAGGTTTTGCACATAACCTTGTACAGTCTTGCAGCAGAGGCCAGCAACGTACGATACATATCTGGACTCTCTTGTATTATAGAATTTTTTTCTTGTTCTGAGTATCTTTGACATTACAACTGTCAAAAACAAACTGGTTTTTCAGATGTTTCTGAGACCTTTTAAAGCTAAAATCACATGCAAAAATTGACTTTGCAGTTACTAATTTTGACACCTTTTAGATCTGTAAGAGTTTATTGTGTTGAAGCAGCAAGCACAGTTAGTGTTGCATTTGGGATATTTAGTTTTCTCTTGAGTTGAACACAATGTGGTATATTCATTTATATCATCTAATATATAACACACTGTTGTAGTATGTATAATTTTGTGGTCTTTATTTCCCTTTGTATTCATTTTAAGCATCTAAATAAATTGTTGTATTGTGCTAAAAAAAAAGAATGCCCTGGCTTCTTGAGTGACCACATTCCTGAAAAATATCCATTTTTAACTTGAGCTATTTATGAATCCATACTAGATTTCTTACAAAATACCTATAATCCAATAAGTGAATTGTTTATTTCAGCTTCCCAGGTTGCCCTTCCTTTCTAAGGACAATTTCTGGGATGTGAGAAATCTGATAAATTTATGCATGGTCTCAATGACTCTTCTGCATATAGTATCTAAAAATGCACTCTTTTGAATTACTCATGTCTTTCTTGCCTGCACAAACCTCTTCAGTGATCTAGTCACCAGTGTATTCTGGTTCTTTTCATAATTAAAGTTATTTTTCATTACTCTAGTTATCACTGAGAAGGAGAAAAGAGGTCACCTATATATCAGACTTTCTTTTTTTTAATTTTTAATTTATTTTTTATGTGTATGAATGTACTGTCTGAATGTAGGTTTGTGCACCCGTGTCATGCAATGCTGTGGAGGGCAGAAGAGGGTGTAGGATTCCCCTGGAACTGGAGTGAAAGACGATTCTTAGCTGCCATATGGGTGCTGGGAATCAAACCTGGGTCCTCTGCAAGAGCAGTTGGCGTTCTTAACCGCTGAGCCATCTCTCCAGCCCCTCAGAACTTTCTATGTCTACAAAATTATATGTACAAGACCACTGGAACTTTAGAAAGCTAAAATATTTCAGTGCTTATTATGTCCCAGGCATTCTCCCAGACATGTTACGTATGTTTAACTTAATCTTTATAATACCAATGAAAATAACTATTAATTTCTATTTCCCCATCTCATAAGAAAATTTAACCTTATGATGTTCACTAAATAAATCTTAACTACTACCAAGTATTATAGCTATCATTTCTTTAAAAATGTTTATTTATGTATCTATTTTTGCCTTAAAGCTTATCAAACCCAGAACCTTATAAACACTGGAGAAATATTCTATAATTCAGCCATACCTCCAACCTAGAAACACTTTTATTCTTCATTTCAAGATATCCTCATCTTACTGGGAGATACATATACTTCTCTTGCAGGTGTGAATTAGGCCCAAAAAATTCAGTCTGCAATGCAATTTCTCAGACATTTCTGATTATTTATTTCTGGTTATACTGTCCTTTGGAATGCTTAAGGCCACACAGTTAGCCCAGATTAACCAAAGTTTTTGTTTTCTCAAGGTCAGTTGAGGATCTGGTCCTCAAGGTTCACTCAGGGTTTTTTTTTGGGGGGGGCACCTGGCTCCTTTTGGCTTTTCAGCCACCAGTTCCATCCACTCGATGACATATGTGCATATAATTGAATTAATAAACAATATGTTCATTAGCACTAAAGAAATATTAAAAATTAAGACAAAATTGATGGCCCTAGGATGTACAATATTAAATGAAGTCATTAATCACAGAAATTAAATTAAATTTTCCTTCATATATGGATTTTTAGGTTCTACCATATACTATTATGTACTTAAACAAATGTATGTATGGATATAAAAAAATATTTTAAGCCAAGAACTAGAAATTGTGACATGAGATTAAAAGGAGCCTGTTGTTAAAATTTTTTTTTTAGTCTGTATTTCACAGATTCCCATTTCACTTTTCTTACATATGAGGGTCATTTATTAAAATAAAGTTCTCTTTTGCCTTAGTTTTGATTTACAGAGTTGAAAATAAAACATGTTCAAAAAACACACAGGTAAGTCTATAGAAGGATATAAGTAGCTTGAATTTATTCAAATATTCTTTTGTTATTTGAATGGGGATTGTCGTAAAATCCCAGGAGCTATGAGAGATTTGTAATTCAGTGCTCTGTCGTGAGGTTTTACTTTGTTATTATTATTTTTTAATCCAGACCTCTTAATGCCACTCTTAAAGTAGGTGAGAAACTTCTCTAAATTTCAATACATTGTGAAACCCTGCTCCAAATGAAATGTTTCATTTTAGACTAAATAAATCTCTTACCTGTGATAGAATAACTCGAATTTTGTCTTCATTGGAAGTTATTTTTTATTTTTTTAAAAATTTTATTTATTTCTGTATGTGTATCAATGTACTGTCTGCATGCAGGTCTGTGCACCCGTGTTGTGCAATGCCGCGGAGGTCAGAAGAGGGTGTTGGATTCCCCTGGAACTGGAGTTCTCCTGGAATTGGAGTTTCAGACGGTTCTCGGCCGCCATGTGGGTACTAGGGATCGAACCCAGGTCCTCCGTAAGAGCGGTCGGTGCTCTTAACCGCTAGGCCATCTCTCTAGCCCAGGTTTTTGTTTGTTTGTTTGTTTGTTTGTTTTGTTTTGTTTTGTTTTTTGTCTTTTTGAGACAAGGTCTCCCCTCTAGCTCCTGCTGTCCTGGAACTCACTCTGTACACCAGGTCTTGAACTCTCAGAGATCTGCCTGCCTCTGTCTCCGCCTCCGCCTCCGCCTCCGCCTCCGCCTCCGCCTCCGCCTCCGCCTCCGCCTCCGCCTCCGCCTCCGCCTCCGCCTCCGCCTCCGCCTCCGCCTCCGCCTCCGCCTCCGCCTCCGCCTCCGCCTCCGCCTCCGCCTCCGCCTCCGCCTCCGCCTCCGCCTCCGCCTCCGCCTCCGCCTCCGCCTCCGCCTCCGCCTCCGCCTCCGCCTCCGCCTCCGCCTCCGCCTCCGCCTCCGCCTCCGCCTCCGCCTCCGCCTCCGCCTCCGCCTCCGCCTCCGCCTCCGCCTCCGCCTCCGCCTCCGCCTCCGCCTCCGCCTCCGCCTCCGCCTCCGCCTCCGCCTCCGCCTCCGCCTCCGCCTCCGCCTCCGCCTCCGCCTCCGCCTCCGCCTCCGCCTCCGCCTCCGCCTCCGCCTCCGCCTCCGCCTCCGCCTCCGCCTCCGCCTCCGCCTCCGCCTCCTTAGTGCTGGGATTAAATGAATGAGCCACCATGGCCATTGGAAGTATTTCTACTGTAAGTAGTTCAATGATCTATGAATTCTATAAGTCTTATTTAAGAAATAGAAATTCCTTTCACAACTCCCACAACTACCAAATTTAACTCATATCCCTAAATAAACAACTTGCAGTATTACTTTTTAATTTACTTTTGAACCTTAGAAATCAGTTAACTAGCTTTGCTGTTATTTTTAATACACCATATTGCAAACATTTTAAATCTAAATATGTAGTATTGTTGTTTACATCAATATTCAACGTTTATATCACTGAAACTAAATGAATGTCATGTGTCTATATGACATATGGTACAGTTTAGTTGCTAATGTTAATTTTAAAAGTGTGTTTTGCTTGACTCAGGGTATGAAATACACAAAGCATCAATAAAAAAAAAAGTGTGTTTTGCTTATAATCAGGCCCTTCCTCATCTCTGTCCCTACCTTAACTCCCTTGCTTTATGTCATTATTATTGTGTTATTATTATTATTATTATTATTATTATTTTTATTATTATTACTATTATTATTTACTTTGGTTTTTTTCTTAACATGACAAAATACACTGTATGGAATTCTCAAAGAATCAATAAAATATCATAAGTGTGTATTGCTTAGTTATATCTTTTCTAAATACATTTCTGAGGTGCTTTTGACCAAATTCTACCTTCTACTTCAACCCATTCCACCTGATTTGGGTCCTCTTGGGGTTGCCTTTCATGCCTGGCCTGTGTAATTTGCTTGCTGTATTTGGTAGATCATTTCCTCAATATTTTGAGGAAAGGAACTTGCAAAAATGTTTAACTTGTCTTTTTATTATCTTACCAAATTATTTGATTCATTCCATACAGAAAAACAGAATTCTGCATTGTATCCCAAGAATTTCCTTCCCTCTCGCTCATTTACTCCTTGTATCCTTTCTCTCCTTCTCTCACTCTTTTATAAAAAATGTTTTTTCTTGCCTTCCTCTCTGCTTTTCATGCTCACATTGGAATACAAGGGCACTCTCTTCAATCTGAGAGCTAAGTAGCCACAAATAGGTGTGTGGATGTGAGAGAGACTGTAGTGCATCCCATAGTAGGAAGTTTCATGTGGGAATATCAAACACCCATTATCTATATTCTTTGGGGGTGATTCTCAAGGATTGTAACTGCCTATAGTCTATCTTTTTCTCGTTCCTTTTTGATGTCTCTGGTTAAAAGAAGTTCATTTTCCCCTCACATGTTAGCAAATAAGGTTAACTGGAGTAGAATTTAAATGACAAACATTTGAAATGACTGCAAAGGACTTAAGAGGATAGGCGTAGATGCATTCTTTCTCTTCAAGGGTATGCTCACAGACAAAGCAGACAGCAGAAAATCATGGGCGAATTGTACATCACTCAAGTTGATTTTCTTGTCAGAAAGGCTGATGATGCCCACACTATTTATTTGAGATAATCTTGTTATGATTTTTCATGTCATTAGTTACACCAGCTCTGAAGTAATCGTCACACTTCAAACACTTGAGATAAATCATAAATCTTCCTAGATATTTTTCTCTCTCTTTAAATAATTTGGAACCATAAGTGAAATGATTTATAAAATGTGAGGCACACTGAAATCTTTTAGCTCTCCTCACTTGCTCTACTCTAACGGCTGTACCAACAAACAAAAGCTTTAAATTTTATGATAGCTTGTCAAAATTGCAAGTTATCTCTAGTTGTAATGCACACAGGGTTAGAGAAGTGGCTCAGAATTTAAAAGCATTTGCTGTGCTTTCAGAAGCTCTGAGTTTGGTTCCCAGTACCCATGTCAGGTAGCTCACATCCATATTTAACTCTACCTCCAGGGCATCCAACACCTTCTAACCTTTGAGGGCAGCTGCACACATGTGGCTTACACTCACATAAACACCCATAAAATAGTTTAAAGTAATATGCATTTGCATATTTTTTCAAGAAAAATTTCTCTTTAAGCCATTGTTTTAATGTGTATGAGTGTACTGTATGCATGTAGGTTGCTGCACCTGTGTTGTGCAATGCTGCGGAGGTCAGAAGAGGGTGTCGGTCAGATTCCCCTGGAACTGGAGTTAAAGACGGTTCTTAGCTGCCATGTGGATGCTGGAAATCGAACCCGGGTCCTCTGCAAGAGCAGTCAGTGCTCTTAACCACTGAACCATCTCTCCAGCCCCCTCTTTAAGCCATTTGATGTCATAGCATGGATTTTGTCTTACAAGCGGAATTGGAATGCCTTAAGATCACTCTGAAGGCCCTAGAGATGAGTCATCAGACAGCTGTTTTGCAAGAGGTGGTTGGAAATTCTCAGTCTTGTTCAATATGAACAACTCTGAGCCAGGAGATACATTTTCACATAGAAGTTCTGAGCTAATGTGTTCTAACACTGATCAATTGTGGACGCAAAATAAATATCACTGTGTGGAGCACCATGAGGAAAAAATTAATTACTAAAAGATGGGGGAATAAGAGAAGTCAGGGTACCTGAGATAATTGACTATGGCTGAGTCTTTCTAAATCTCAATTTCCCTTTCTATAATGGTAAAGCTGATAGGACAAGCAAAAGGTTTAGCCTGGAACCTGGCATTGGACTGCACTTACTAGATATAACCTAGTAATGTTTTAAAGTCCTTACTTAATAAATTGGAGTTTCTGTGCTAGCAATAAACTAAAGTATTGTGCACATAGATGAAATTAAGCAGTTTATTGTTATTGTTGTCAGTGTTAACACTTGCTATTAGGAGATATATATTTAAGATGCATTTCCACCAGATCACTTTGAATTTTTTGTTTTGATCTTACAAAAAAGTCAGAGAATTGCTATGGGAGAAGTTTAAATACATGTTTCAAGACATTCCTACTAGGAAGACATCAATATTATGGTGGCACTTTGGAAGATGTAGACCAGGCTGGGCTGAAATTCACAGTCCTCCTTTAGCTGCCTAAGTTGTTAACATTATAGGCATTTACTATCACACACAACCCAGTGGTGGCATTTTTGAAGACTCATCTTCTGCTTTATATGTAGGTTAAACCAAAAATGGGGAAAATGCAACTATTTTCTAGGAGTTCTAAATGTGATAATAACAGGATCATGCTGTTTACATGGTACTCAAGGTCTGGCATAAGCAAACAAGAGAATAGGTAGACAGCTTATCATAGAGCCCCAGGAACAGATAAATGGCTTTAGGAAACTCTTATGTATAAAGAAATTGAAGTACACATCCTACTGTATGGCATTACATTGCTTACAAAGAAAAGATTGCTTAAATATAACCAGCTGTTTGTTATACAGCTTTTATCTTCTGAAGACTGTTTGTTTAAATGTGTTTTGTGGTTTTCCGAAATGCAATCAAGAAATATAGAGAAATAGTTTCTGTTCTATTTACTTGATATACAGTATGTGCTTCTGTTAAAAATAGCAATTATAAATAACCAGCATATGTATAAAATCACTGTTAAAATAGGGCAAAAAGAAGAAGTAAAATTAAAAAGTAAAACACCTGGAAGGGAAATAAAGGAACAGAATACAGAATGCCTACCGCTGCGTGACTAAGAGGGGGGCACAGCTGGCAAACACTAGGAAACAACTCCAGAATAGCTTTGTCTCCCAAAAGTTTAAAAAATGTCTTTCAGTAGTACAAGTGTATTTTTCTTATGAACTGGAATATTAAGACAAAGAGTGCCATGTATTTAAAAAGAAGCAGATGTAGTAACATTTCATGATCCATAATATAAAACTAGTTTCTTTGAAGAAGGCCTAATAAGGGCATTGAAAATTCTGACTAATTAACTGAAGTACTTTTTACTTTTAAAATACTTGGTTGCCAGAATAACAGTTGTTTTAGAGATTAAAACATTTGTGGATGGTTTTAGAAAAGTATTCCAGTTGGAAATGTTCAAATATTTGGAATGCAAATACCTCATAAAATTTAGGATCTGAAATCAATATCCTATAATTTACATTAATTTTATTCTGCTTTGCCATGTATATAATTTGATTATTCCACTTTCATTATTATAGGTACATATTGATTGTAAATTCATATTTTAAAGTCCATAGCATATTTTTTGGACTATGATTATTTTGACCCTTTTAGTTATAGTATATGGTATGTAATATAAATAGGTAATTATTTAGTAAACATAAATAAAATGCATGTAAAGTATAACCTGACTTGTGTGGTCATACTTTCTATTCTTGCTTGTAAGACTCAGAAAGTCATTGGCTTGCATCTAAGAGAGAAGAAAGGCCATACTTGTTCAGATATGTTTAGATCTTAAGAATGATTAATTGCCAGTTTAACACTCATGTAAAATATTTTTACAATACAGGAATATTATCCCTATGTTGGCAACCTTCACATTAGGTTTGTTAATCATGTTGGAACTCTGCAGCTGGAAAGATATCTCAGGAGGACTCTAAGATGAGGAGCTCCTTTCTTTTCCCATGTTCTCTTTGTTTTCTCTCTTTTCCATCCATATTCCAAGCTTCTGGAATTTTTACCCCACAATCACAGAAGTTGTAAAAACCTGAGGAAAACTCAAGTTATACATATAATTACAAAATTTTCATCCAAATGGTAGATTTCTGAAAGTAAGTGTATGAAATTCACTGTATGAATTTCAGAAGAATTTTACCTTTAAACTGATGGTGACTTTTTTTAATCTTTAAATTTATTTTTAACATAAAACATAAAAATATACATATTAGCAAGATGCCATGTACGATTTTACTATATAGTATACTTGGTATAATATTTAAATCATGTCAAACATTGTTGTCTCCTTTAACATTTACTATTTTTATAATGCTTTTACTGATGCTTTGTGTATTTCAGACATCATTTCTCAGTTCAGTTTAGACATGTCCCCCTTTACCTTCCCCAACCCCACCCCAAGTCATGCACTCTGCCATAACTATCCTGCATTTTTCTCTAAGTCTTTTTTTTTTTTTTTTGCCTTTCTTAAAGCAAGACCATTAGCAAATGCTTGTGAAAGTTCAGGTGTGCATTTCCTGTCTTATAGACATATAAATGAGATGATTCAGAGATGCAAAATATTAAAGAAGTTAATTTTTGCCAAATGTCTACTATGTAGCTGCCATGGTTTGAATGAAAATGTCCCCCATAGACTCCAAATATTTTGACATTTTGTCCCCAGTTGGTGGTACTGTTTTGGGAGGCCATGCTAGAGGAATACCATCACTGGGGGCGGGTTTAGAGAGTTCAAAAGGCCTTGCCAGTCTCCAGTCACTCTCTCTGCTTCCTGTGCCCACTTGAAGAAGTAAACCTCGGCTTTCTGCTCCAACTCCTGCCACCATGCCTTCCTGCCATGATGGACTTTAATTCTCCAGAATGATCAAGAGGAAGCTCAGACAAACTTCTCCTTTTATAAGCTGCTTGGTTGTAGTTTTTCTATCAGAGCAACAGAAATGCGACTAACACAGTAACCCTGAAATCCTCTGAAGAGATATAAAAACAAAGGCCCCTTGAGGTTGGATAATCCAGAGTTGGAGGAAATAGCATAAAGCACAATTACTTCAGTTTCTAAAGCCTGTGCTGTAAACGCTATTCTTAAATGATTTCTGCTAGAATGTAGAGCTGAGTTATGGTTTACTCTGAATCAGTGTAACCCATATAGGCATAGTGTCTAAATTTTGGTTATAAGAATAGATTCACAATTTATTGAAAGTAAAACATTATATTATGTATTTTCATAGCTGGAGAGTTGAATCTACAGCAGATAAAGATGCATGGCTTTGTGATGAACTGTTGAGAGTGCTGCGGAGGTCCAGGACAGACAGGAAATAAGGAGATTGAAGATTAATATATGATGATGGATAGTTCATTATCTTGATTGTAGTTATCATTTCACAGGTGCATGGATATGTCAAAACATATCACATCTGTACACCTTAAATATGGAAAGTTTATTCTGTGACAGTCATATCTCAGTAAACCTGTTTAAACAATAGAAACTTTACTAAGAAAATAAAATGGTGGGCCATAAGTTATAATTAATTATTGAAAAAGCACTTACCTCTGGATTAAATGTTAAATATTTGAGGGCTGGAGAGATGGTCTAGCGGTTGAGAGCGCCGACCATTCTTGCAGAGGACCCAGGTTCGATCCCCAGCACCCACATGGCAGCCGAGAACCGTCTGGAACTCCAATTCCAGGAGAACTCCAGTTCCAGGGGAATCCGATGCCCACTTCTGACCTCCGTGGCATTGCACGACACGGGTGCACACACTTGCTTGCAGACAGTACAATCATACACATACAGAAATAAATAAAAAATTTAAAAAATATTTAAAAAATGTTAAATATTTGAATAGATATGTCAAAGTCTATATGGATGGCATATAAATACCTAATAAGTTGAGCCTTTTTACTTTTTAGGGAAACAAATGTTAACAACAAAATAAGAACTTAAATGAAGGAGGAAAGAAAGGAGGAGGTAAGGAAGAAAAGAAGGTAGAGGGAGAGGAAAGAACAGAGGGAGGGTAGAAAAAATCAAGGCAACAAATTCCTGACTTCTTAGTGTTGAAGAAATAAGGAACATGTATGTAACATATATGTTATAGATAAGATTGCAAGGATTGTAGATAATAAACAAAAAGTCAGCTTTTCTTGGAAAGTTAATCAAATATTGGGCATATGGTTCCAATTTCAGTTTTAGTTGTTTATTCAAGTGAAATTAAAATTATGCTTCTATATTCACCTGCCCACAAAAGCATACCATTCATCATCTCCCAGCTTGGAAGCAAATGTTTTCAATATAAAAATAAATAGAGCTTCATAATAAAATAATACAAAGAAAAATATTTATGAATTTCTGATATGCACAGTAACATGGAAAATATCAAAGTACATACACAATGCAAGACACCATGGTTCTACTTACAATATGAGAAATATGGAGCAAGCAAATCACTTAGGATATAATATAGACAAGTTCTGGACAGTGTTTGATGAAGCTGACTACAGATAGGCTGAAGAATATAATTCTGGATGAAAAGTCTCCTGTATCTGCACTATGGGATGGTCATATAAGAGTATATGTGAGGGGCTGGAGAGATGGCCTAGCGGTTAAGAGCACCGACTGCTCTTGCAGAGGAACCGGGTTCAATCCCCAGCACCCACATGGCGGGCCCAGAGCTGTCTGAAAACTCCAATTCCAGGAGAACTCCAGTTCCAGAGGAATCCGAGACCCTCTTCTGACCTCCGTGGCATTGCACGACACGGGTGCACAGACCTGCATGCAGACAGTACATTCATACACATAGAGGAAAAAACAAAGAGTATATGTGAAATATATTGAATGATATTCCAAAAATAATCAATTTTACTTTATGTGACCTATACATAAAAGAAACATGCACATATTCTTATAACATTTGCATTTAACACTAATGGAAAAGACTGATGAACATATTAAATACTTATCATTTTCTCTTTTTCTTTATTTTATAAGGATTCTGTGATTTATTATTGCAACTTTGTTGACATAATATCAGAAATCACAAAGCTTTGGATGGTACGAGTTTGAAATCAAGGTGGGTATCATCTACCAATGGTGTTACCCATTGGCTCTTCCAACTTCAGGTGACTCCAGGAATTCTTTTGGTTGTAGAAGCATAAATCCAGTCATTGCCTCCATCTTCACATGGCCCTCTTCTCTTGTCTAGTTACTCCATTCACAGATTTAAGAATTAACCTAATCATGCATGACTTCTCAGCTTATTGTGTCACTAAAGGTGGAAGATACTATTCTGACATTGTATTTGGATGTGAACATGGACATGAAAGGGGTATACATGAGTATTTTGGTGTAATATAAAATTAAATGGAACAGCAACAACAACAAAAGAAATATAATAACTAAACTGAACTATTATATTCCTTAAACTAAAAATATGTAATTATATCTTAGAACATAAATTTGAAATTCTATGTCTACTATAATTTCTGAACATTGATTACTTGCAAAATTGTATATTATGCCTTAACAATAATAATGTGAAATTTGTCAATATTATTACAAATATGACTGTTGCCACCCTGGGAAGGTGGTCTTGTATTGGATGAGAAAGCAGGCTGTGCATGGGCCAGAGGAGCAAGGCAGTAAGCAGCATTCCTCTACGCTGTGCTTTAGTTCCTATATCCAGGTTCTTGCCCTGAGTTCATACCTTAGGCTCCCTAAGTGATGAACTGTGACCTGGGAGATGTAAGCCAAATAAACCCTTTCCTCCCCAAGTTGGTATTGGTCAGAGTGTTTTGTTACAGCAATTGAAAGAAAACTGGAACAGAAGACTAGACTGGTCACAAAGATTCATCACGATTTCCTTTCACATATCTGAAAATTATTCTTACTTGATTGCTATTTTTAATATGGACATAGAGAGACAGCCTTGTTTTGATGCATTGGTAAGATGCCCTTCGATTATTCTATAAGTTAAGAGACTAAATAAATGTGTGCAGCAAGAGAACAAGCAGAATTTGACTCAGAAAGGACTTAAACAGTACTGAAAACACCAGAGGTCTTTTACCCAGGCTTACATAAAGAGAATAATGCAAGGTGTACAAAGCATAATTTAGCTCTATTGGCTTATTATAAGAGTTCTACTATAAGAACCATATTCATACATCAGTTTTATTAGTTAGCTAACAATTATTAAACAATATTGGTTTCTTTATTAAGAATATTTATTTATGGCCAGGTATGGTGGTACACACCTTTAATTCAAGCACTTGGGAGGCAGAGGCAGGCAGATCTCTATGAGTACAAGACCAGCCTAGTCTACAGAGTGAGTTCCAGGAGAGCTGGGGCTACAGGGAGACCCTGTCTCAAAGAAACAAAAAAAGAATATTTATTTACAAATACTTATTTTATATACAATTAAAACATTATTGTCAAGAAGGCCCAATTTCTAGTAAGCTAAGGTATTTTTCTAAGCACTGAAGGAAAGATAACATTCCTCATAGGAGTTAATATTAATGTGTGTACACAATAGTTAAATTTTATCTGTGTACCTGTGTGTGTGTGTGTGTGTGTGTGTGTGTGTATACCTAGGAAGCCAGCTGGAGTCTGAGTTTCATTCCTACATAAATTCATTTGTGTGAATTTTGAGATATTTCTAGTCTGTTGAGGAAGCACAGTGAGGGTTTTTATTTAGATACCTTCAACTACAGTAAAGGAAAGGTTAATGTGAATTTTCATAATTGAGTTAATCATGTTTTCCATTCTAAATAAATTCCAATTTTCCTGCTTAATATATATTCTGTACATTCCAGTTTTCCTGCTTTATATATATTCTGTACATGGAGAAAATATAATGAAGTATGAGAGATCAGGATAATAGAATGCTAATTTTTTTTCATAAAAATTATGAAAAATTCTTAACATATCAAAAAGCCAAACACTGGCCACAAAAAGTCAGTACAAATTCTGTCAGTTAATACTGAAATGAAATTAGTATCTTTTCCAAGAGAATATAAGTGGTCATGTTTTTTATTTATTTATTTTTATTTATGGGATTCACAGTATAAGAGCACAGTTGTTTTCAGATCACATTAACAATGCTAAGTTTGGCAGACAAGTAGGTAATTGGCGTTAGCATCCACAGATGAGTGATACCATTCTGCTTTGTTTTTCTGGGACTGTGTTACTTCACTTAGCATGATATCTTCTAGCTCCATCCATTTACCTGCAAAGTCCATGCTGTGATCTTTCTTTACCGCTGTGTAACAATTCATTTAGTAGATGTACCATATTTTCTCTATCCACTCATCAGTTGAGGGGCACTTGAGTTGGTTCCAGCTCCTTGCTATTGTGAAGAGAGCTGCAATAAACATGAATATGCATGTATCTCTGCAGTAAGATGGGTATATACTCAGGAGTGGTTTGACTGGGTCAGGTGGCAAGCTCATTCTGAGTCTTCCAAGGGTTCTCCACACTGCTTTCCATAGTGGCTGTATGAGATTACACTCCCACCGGCAGTGGATGAGTGTTCCCCTTTCCCCACAACCTCTCTAGCACTTGGTATCATTTGTTTTCTTGATCCTAGACAGTCTTACTGGAGTGAGATGATATCTTAAAGTGGTTTTACTTTGCATTTCCTTAATTATTAGTGATGTTAAACACTTTTTAAGATGTTTCTCAGCCATCTGTAATTCCTCACTTGTGAAGCCTCTGTTCAGCTCTTTGTTCCATCTTTTTAGTGGGTCATTTGTTTCCTTTCTTCTTTGTTTTTTGAATAGTTTATATATATTCTGGAAATTGATGCTTTGTCAGATGTATCTGTAGTGAGGTTTCCTCCCACTCTGTGGATTTTCTCTTCACTTCCTTGTTGTTTCTTTTGATGTATAGAAGCTTTTGAGCTTAATGAAGTCCCATTTGTCAATTGTCGACCTTAATTCTTGCACAGCTGCTGTCTGATTTAGGAAGTCTTTTCCTATGCCTATGTCTTGTATGCTGCTGTCAACATTTTCTTCTATCACCTTCAGAGTTTGGGATTTCATGTTGAGGTCTTTGATCCATCTGGAGTTGACTTTTGTACAGGGCAAGAGGTAGGGGTTTAATTTCATACTTCTACAAGTGGTGATCCAGTTTTGCCAATACCACTTACTGAAGATGCTGCCTTTCTTCCATTGTGTCTTCTTGGCACCCTTGTCAAATATGAGGTGGCTGAAATTTTATATGCTCAAGTATGGATCTTCAGTTTTGTACCATTGGTCAACAGGTCTGCTTTTGTGCCAGTGCCAAGCTGTTTTTATGACTATAACCCTGTAGTATAGTTTGAAATCTGGTATAGAGATCCCCTTTGTATTGTTATTTTCACTCAGGATTTCTTTGGCAATTTGGGGTCTTTTGTTTTTTCAAATGAACTTAAGGACTTTTTTTTCCAAACCTGTGAAGAAACTCTTGGGGATTTTAATTAGAATTGCATTAAATCTGTACAATAGTTTGGTTAGAATGGACATGTTTGCTAAATTAATTTTCCCTATCCATGAGCATGGGAAGTTTTTCCATCTTCTGATGTCTTTTTCGATTTCCTTCTTCAGAGGTTTAAAATTTTTTTGTAGTGATCTTTGGTGTCTTTGGTTAGGTTTGTTCCTAGGTATCTCATTGTTTTTTAGGCTATTGTGATTGGGGAGGTCTCCTTGTATTCCTTCTTGAGTTGCTTGTTGTTGCTGTAAAGAAAGGCTACTGATTTTCTAGGTTAATTTTGTATCCTGCCACTTATGACAAACTCTTAATCATTTCTAGATTTTTCTGGTGCAATTTTTAGCATCCCTTAAGTAAACAATCATATCATCAGCAAAAAGGGATACCTTGACTTCCTCTTTTCCCATTAGTATTCCTTTAATTTCCTTTCCTTGACTTATTGTCCTAGCAAGGGTTTCAAGCACTATATTGAAGGGGAGTGGTGACAGGGGTGCAGCCTTGCCGAGTTCCTACCTTTAAGGGGAATGCTTTTGTCTCCTCTCCATTTAGGATGATATTGACTGTGGGTTTTCTGTATATGGCTTTGATTACATTGAGGAATGATCCCTCCAATCAATTCCCTCTAGGACTTTAACATGAAGGGATGTGGATTTTGTCAAAGGCTTTTTCTGTGTCAATTGAGATGATGGTGTGGTTTTTGTCTTTCAGTCCATTTTTATGTTTTATGATATTTATTGATTTTAATATGTTGAACCATCCCTGCACCTCTGGTATGAATCCAAGTTGGTCATGATGGATGATATTTTTGATGTGGGTCTGTATGTGGTTTGCAAGTATTTTGTTGAGAATTTTTGCATCTATCTTCATTAATGAGATGGGTCTATAGTTGTCCTTTTTGGTTGTATCTTTGCCTGGTTTTGGTATTAGAGTGATGCTGGCTTCATAGAAGGAATTTGGGAGAATTCCCTCTGTTTGTATCCTTCTGAACATTTTGAGTAATAATGGTTGTATATATACTATTGAATTTGGCTCTAAATAGAGAATTATCCTTTCACAGTTCCTATGTCTATCAGTCAATTGAAAAAGGTAGTTGTATTAGTCACTTTTCTGTTGCTGTGATAAAACACCATGACCAAAGGAACTTTAAAGGAAGAGTTTTATTTGAGCTTACGATTATGGTTCCAGGAGAATTAGAGTCCATTGTGGTGGGAGGCATGGCAGTGGAGCTGGAGCAGCAAGCCGAGGGTCACATCTCACAATGAGCACAGGAAGTCAAGAGAGTGATTGGAGGCAACAAGGCTTGATAAACTCACTAAGCCTGCCCCCAGTGACATACTTCCTCTAGCATGGCCACACCTTCTAAGACCTCCAAAAACAGTGCCAACAACTGGAGACAAAATGTCTGAATAGTTAAAGCGTATGGGGGACACTCATTCAAACCACCACAGTAGTTATACCTGTTTTAATAAGAGATTAAGACTATAATAGTTGGCTCTATTTACAGTTAGGGAATGACTTCAATACCATCATGTTTTTCTTTTTTCTATAAAGGGAGAGGTAGGAAGGTTTCTAAGCATCTGAAGGTAAACTTCATTAGGGCCCATATAAACAGTTAACCCCAATAGAATTCAGAGAGATGCTCAGTGTCTGTGACTCAGGCAGTCTGAAGTTCCTCTTTCTTTATGTTTAGATGGGTCAGCCTTTCTGTTGGCATTTCCCAGTCTATCCGCACAGCCAAAAGTTGAACATTTTCAGGCATTTAGTTGGTGTTTTTACCTGTGGGAAACAAAATCTCCTCCCATTGTTAGTTTCAAGATCTCAAAATTGAAAATTTATCATAGGATTGGAACACAGAGTTTTCCATTTGTATCCCAGAAGGGATACTACCACCATCCCACCTCCCTCTTTTGTTTTTTAAAATTTTTGTGTTTTGACCTATAGATGCCTAAGTTGTATTAACACATACCCATAAACAGGAGCCAAGGCATAAGTTTTCATTAATTTACCCAAACAGTTTATCATTGTCTGTATGCTACTTATTGGGAAGTAAACTTAAACTTATTTCTTTAAATTATCCTACAAGTAAAAGAAAGTGTTACAAGGTGATATTGTATAACCCAGAAAAATATAGAGACCTTTGTGTACCTTAACCACAAAGTTATTGTTGGAAGTTCAAATACAAATTATAAATAAACCATTAACATTTTATATTCCCAATTATTCAAATTATTACCATTTTCACCAAAACCTACAACCAAATTTAACTAATCTAAACATTTCACTAAGCCTTAAAATATCCTATAATATGTGGACAAAGCTCGGGCAGAGTTGAATACCTGCCAAATAAATGTTACCCAATATACAATTTGCTCTTTGAAGCTATATGACTAGACTATGAGTTCAGAGAAATCCAGTCCATTAACTTATATGGTTTACTTTGTATTTCTGTGTAAATCTCTACTGAAATACCTCTCTATATAAATATATGGGTTTTTTTTTTTTTTTTGGTATTTTCAAGACAGGGTCTCCCTGTAGCCCCAGCTGTCCCGGAACTCACTCTGTGGACCAAGCTGGCCTTGAACTCACAAAGATCCGCCTGCCTCTGCTTCCTCAGTGCTAGGATTAAAGGCATGCACCACCATGCCTAGCTTATATGTTATTTTTAAGTATACCCTTTTAAACTTCAAACCTTAGAGAGTGGATTTTAATGACTATCTCCTCCAAGCTCTTGGCCTTCTTCGAGGCCTGCATGAAAACCTGCTTTAAAAGATTTTTCAGTATCTAGCTCCTTTTTTGTTTTTTAAAGAAAAATCTAATGTAAAACCAATTTGCAAGCAGTTGTGCCCAAACCCACACAGCCCAAAGGCTCCCACCATCAGCCTGGAGGGCTTGTATGTACGATCAAGTTATCAAATAGGTGTTCAGTCTATAATTGCTGTAGTTTACCATTTACCCCAATTGCAGCCTTACATTATTACCATGCCCCTTCTTCTTCTGCAAATTGTTCCCTAAGGCTTAGAAAAGTGGCAACAGGTGGAGGAGAAGCAGAACAGTCCTACTTTGTCTGGAGATGTCGTTTTGGTCTCTGATCAGTTCTGGCTGTTTCCTTTCATGGGCTTGTTTGTCCAGGAATAACTTTCAATCCTACTAATGAAGCACACAGCAATTAGATATATAAGGTATTTAACAGTACTAATTATTATGGTAGGTTATTTGGTTATAGACACAGATGTTTGGATGGTAATGCTAATCCATGAATTAACATTTTTTTCTGTAAAAGATGGACAAGGTCTTACTGTGGCTTATAACATCTCCTAACACTAGAGGATGTAAGCTTGTGGCATCATCTGTGAGGTTATTCCTCCAAGAGAGAGATAATACCAATTAGTTTGGGATATACAGATATATGGCTACCACTGCTGCACAGTATTTCCAGGCAAGTGAGGGGTAGCTGATGCTGACGGAGGAGTCTTGCTTGACTCAAAGAAACCAAAATTTGCTTTATTGGTTCAGTGGTCTTTGGTAACACTCTCTGGTATTCCAGAGACCAACTGTAACACTTGCAAGTGCAGTCTTAATACAACCTTCCCATGCTTACATCAGGGCTTCGACAGCAGGACCTTACCGCCTCTCTTCTTGCAGGTATCCCAGTTTACAGGCCAGAAGCCTTTACCTTTCATGGGGGCTTGGATCCCCTGGCAAACATCTCCTTGGCAGAATAATCCATTGCTGATATCAGAGCTCTCCTGTATTAATATTATTTGCTTATATGCACAGCTTAAAGGACTTTATTATTATATTTGGTTCTGAATAGAGAATAATCTTTTTTCACAAGTTTCTATGTCTATTAGTCATAAAGAAAGCAGTTTTTAACGCAGGTTTCGGCAGCAGGTTTATTGCCTCTCCTCCTGTAGGTATCCCAACTTAGAGGCAAGGAGCCCTTAAACCTTTTGTTGGGGCCTTGGATCCCCTGGCCAACATCCTTCTGGTAGAACAATCCATTGCTGATGTCAGAGCTCCTGTATTAATATATTTTGCCTGAGTGCATAGCCCTAGGACTTTAGTATTATATTTGGTTCTGACAGAGAGTATTCCCTTCCACAGTTCCCATGTCTAGTTAACATGGGAGGGATGTATTGAGACCACAACATGCAATTGTACAGATGGCCTCTGGAATTCCAGAGAGTGTTACCAAAGGCCATTAACCAAAAAGCAAATATGGGTCTCCTGAGTCAAGCAAGACTCCACGTCAGCACCAGCTACACCTCACCTGGCTGAAATATGTGTAGCAGAGGCAGCCATGTGCCTGTATATCCCAAATCTAATTGGCTATTGCTCTCCTTGGGAGAAATAACCCATGGCTGATGCCACAAGCTTACATCCTCTCAAGGTTAGGAGATGTTATAAGCCACAGTAAGAACCCTGTCATATTAACAGCGGGGAAAAATTGTAATTCATGGATTAACATATCCAAACATGTGTCTATGCACTAAGTAACCTACCTATAACTATTAGTGCTGCTTAAATACCTATATATCTAATTGCTTGTTCTTCATTAGTAGGATCGAAAGGTTATTCCTGGACAAACTGTCAGCCCCATGAAGGAAACAGCCAGAATTGACCAAGATCCAAGCAAACAGCTCAGAGAGAGTGGACTGTTTTAAACCTCTCATCCACCTGTGCCCCTTTTCTAAGCCTAGGGAACAACCCTGCGGAAGAGGGGGAGTGGTAGAAGTGTAGGGCTGTGATTTGGGGTGAATTTGGTGATAACTACAGCAATGTAGTCTGGACACTCATTTGATCAACTTGATTGAACAAACAACCTGTCACCCCCCACTGGATGGTGGGGCTGTAGTGTTTGGGCACAACACGCCTGCAGATAGGTTTGGCATGAAGGATGCTTGTTACTCATGGATTATCACTTATAGCTAAAAATGAAAAAAAAACTGAAGAAGAAAGATGCAGGACAAGTTATGGCAGAATGCATGATCTGGGATGGGGTGGGGGTTGGGGGGGGAAAGGGAAATAAGCACTGAACTGAAGTGGAAAAAATGTTATGAAATGCACAAAGCATCAATAAAAAACTAATTTAAAAAAAATAAAAGAAAGCAGTTTACAGTTTATAAGAGATTACCTCTATAACAGTCAGCTCTAATTTACAGTCATGGAATGACTTCATTACCAACCAATGTTTTTCTTTGTTCTATGAAAAGGACATAAGGAAGTCCCTCATATTAAAACTGTGCAGCACCTAGAAGGTAAGGTTCATTGGTACTCATTATAAACAGTTCTTACAAATAGAATCCGCAGAGATGTTTGATGCCTGTAGCAATCTGAGGCTTTTCTTCCTTTTCGTGTTAAGGTGGGCCAGCTTCTCTGCTGGTATTTCTTGGTACAACCTACACAATGCAAGGCTGTATCTTTTCTTTCTCAGCCATTAATTTGGTGACGTTTTGACCTGTGGGAACATACAAATCTAGTTTTAACATACATAGTTAGTTTTAAGATTAAATTGAAAGTTTTTGACAAAAAGGTTTAATATATAACTGTATTTCCCTTTTTTATTTTAGGTTTTTATTTTTTGACCCATGAGTCTCAAAAAGGCAGTCATAATACACATAACCTATAGGCAGGAATCAAGGTGTAAATTTCATTAAAATTTATCCAGCTGTTTTGGGTGACTGTATGTTGTTAATTTGGGAAGCAAACTTAATTCCTTAAGTTAAATATCCAATAAGGAAAAGAGAATGTACAAAATGAACCGTAAACACAAAAATTATAGAGAACATTTGTATGTGCTCATCTCCAAAGTTATTGTTATATAGATTTTAAGTAATATACTATGTAATTTTAAATTAAATATACATTAATAGAATATAGACCCATGTCCCTCTCCTGCCCCTCCCTCCCCTCCTGATTCACCATTTCTGTTTTCTGATGCAGTGTTTCTGTTGTTATTCTTTTAATATGCATCCCTCTCCACAAGAAATAGTTACAACTGGGTTATTGACTCTAGCATAGTATCCCATAGGTTTTATTGTGTTGTATTATCATTATCATTCAATTCTGGGATGCTTTTATTTCTTTATTTCTCCTTGACCCATTCATTATTCAGGAGTGGTTGGTTCAGTTCCATGTTTTCTTGTAGTAGTAGAGCTATTCCTGGTGTGATATTGAGCTTTATTGACTGTGGTCTGATAGAATGCATGAAATCATTTCAGTATTTTTGTATTTGTGGAGGTTTTTTCCTGTGTCCCAGTATGTGGTCTTTTTTGGAGAACGTTCAGTGGGGGTGCTGAGTAGAAAATGTATTGTCTACTATTAGGGTAGAATATTCGGTAGATGTCTGTGAGGTCCATTTGGTGTATTGTATCATTCAGTTCAGATGCCTCTCTGTTTATTCTTCATCCGGTTGACCTGTCCAAAGGATCAGTGGGGTATTGAAGTTCCATACTATAGTGTGCTGGGGTCTGTGCCTTGTGGTTCTGAGAAGAATTGTCTTTATAAAGTTTTGGGCTAAGTGGTCAAGTTATATGCAGTAGTAACTACAAATGCCAAACTACTAAAATATATTGGCAAAGAATTAAGCAATTCAAGTTATTTTTATAATTCAAAATCATGTTTTAGGTAAAAATTACTTGTGTACAGAATTTACATACTTCATTCTGACAAGATACTCATGCAGCTCAGAACCATGAAGAGAAACTTATTTACAGAAGAGACTAGTTGTGGATAAGTCAATATGTGCATGTGTGTATACACACATGTGTGTATTCATGCATTCTGGTGCCTCAGTCTATGTGGCGATGGTCTTTGAATTCTCCTTACAAACTTCTTTCAATCAACTTAAAGGGAAAAATAAAGCCTTCTGATAGTATTTCATATATATTCACTTTTTTCTATTTACTTATTCATTTATTATTTTTCCCTTTTTTTAAAAAATGCAGAGTCTCACTATGTATATTCTCACAGGTCTGGCACTCACTATGTAGGCTAGCATGGCTTTGAACTTACAGAGATCTGCTTCCTTCTGTCTCCTCAACCAATTATGACTGTCTTCTGATTTTTGTCATCAAACCTCAGTGCTATTTTAAGATTGCTGAAGTGTCAGCACAATTTCAATAAATGAAAACTTAAGAAACGTGGACACTATCTACAAATTGATTTTGCATGAATTAAAGCCCCAAAGTTTATTTGGAAATTAGGTGACTGATTGATTGAATCCTGTCCTTCTCCAAAGAAAGCGCTGCTCAGTGACCTTGATACCAAAAGAGGTCTCTGGGTAAAAGAAGGAATTAGAACTCATTTTTTGCAATTTCACTTGACTGACACATCTGTCAGGGTCTCTTATGATCCAGCTGACCTACCTTGATGGAAAGTCCAGCTGTACTGTGAGGATGTAATGAAGGGATGTTATGTTGTTCTTCTAAAGTTAAGAACAATCTCACATTTTGTAGTGTGGGTTAAACAGGTGACAAGCAAGTGTTGGAGGGGGCTGCAATATTTGTTTTGTTGCCAAGATGGGTCTTATTATTTCCCTCTCAGTTTGCCTCTAACTTTGACCCTAGAGTTGAGAAATAGCTGCAGTTTTGTCAGATTATTTTCATTGGTCACTTTCTTCCAGAATAGCAAAGACATGGATCTGCTTTCAATACAGACAAAGGTGTAGTTTTAGCCCCACAGGAAACAGTTCCAGAGAAATTTAGTCATATTAAAACTTTAAAACTAATTAATTAAAGAACAATTTAGGTTCGAGCTGGTAGTTACAGTGATGGATAATGAAGTTAATTTCCTACTGTCTTCTGAATTCTGTATACAAATTGAAAATAAAACAAAGTAATTCTGTTATTTTCCATTGCTCTTGAGGTAGTTATGGGAGTAAGTGAAGCATCAATCCTGATCAGCCCTTGGGCTAAGGCTAAAATTCTTTTAGCAGTAATTTTATGTGGATATATGTTTTACTCCATTTTACTTTCTGTTATTTTCCATGTCAAAGATTGACCCCCCCACCTCCCCCTAATCTGCCAAAATGGTATAGTGATGGCTGAATTCCTTCAGTGGTTACCTTCTGAACTACAGAGGATTTATTGGATTATTTTCTTTCTAAGTGGAATTGAATAATCAGTTTAAATAGACTGAACTCTGTCTTCCACCTAGATGTAGCTAACAGTTGTTTGGGAGCTGTTTACCCCAGGGCCAACACACTGAGGAACACTAAAATGGAACAGTTACATTGAGGTCCTCTGAATACCTCCTTCATGATCACCAGACAGTATTTCTTCTCCATCAACTCCTGCCAAATATTTGGTTACTGTACTCCTAGGCTATAGCTGCAAGGTACTTATTCTATTCAGAATTCTCCACAGTTAATGATTTTTTCATGAGAGTGGCCAACTAATTGGATTTATTAGGATTTGAACCCTAGCATTACCTGTTTAAAAAAATTCATTTGAAATAATATAGTATTCCAAGATATGCAACTTTATGTGACTTAGTTTACTCATAACTAATAATGCTTAAGATCTTCATTTATTTAATTAAATATCATCCCTTCTTAGAAAAATTATGATTTGTTTCACCTCTTTTGGAAATAGTGGAAAATAAGAAAGTTGAAAAGGGATTCACTTGGTTTATATTTATATTATTTAATAAACCACAAGTTTGGTGTCTTTGAGAAATAAGTATCAGAGTTAATATCAAAAATGACTTCTAAATTATATATTTGGAGACCCTAGAAAAGTAAATTATTTCCTAGTCTTATGCTTCAGTGAGAGCATAATTTCTCACATCATCACCAAATGAAACATATTTTCATAGTTTGTTTAAAATTATTCACGAAGCATAATGTTGCATTAATAATTATTCTAAGCATCTATGAAGTACTTCTCAGGCATTGCTTTTTTCTAAGCAGAGGCTGGTGGACATCTCCAGGCTCATTATTAAGTACATGATTGTTACATTAAGGGTGATGAAATTAAGGCTAGTAATACTAGACAGTTTACTCTGGAATGACACAGCAAAGAAGAGATAAAGGTTAGATTTGAACTTGAAAACTTCCTTGGATCTCTAAATGCCATAGTGACTCTTGGCACACCAGCTTTATTGCTGTTGTGAAAATACTGGCTTGAAAACAGCTAATGAGTCCTACCATACATAGGAAAAAGATAAAATTATAAGAAAAAAGTTATACATGACATGACAGGGAGAAGTAAATATTGATGTGGGGAAACGTATTACTTCTTTTTCCATTGCTGTGGTAAAACACCATGAATTATTTCGCTTATGGTGAATAAGAGGAATAAGAGACCGTCATGGCTGAGAAAGCATGTCAGGAGGTTGTTGGAGCAGAAGCTGAGCGCTCCCGTCTTCGTTCAGGTAGACAAGCAGAGACACCAAGCTCAAAGTCGGGAAAGGTTATCAACTATGAAGGCCCCTTCCCACGGATTTACTTCTTCCAGCACGGCCTCGTCCGCTAAACATTCCAGAATTTTCTCCAGACAGTGCGATTTTTCCCTAGTCTTAGAAAAGGGGCAAAGTGGATGAGAAGAAAAACAGCCTACTTTCTCTCAGAGGAGCTGATAGTCCTTGGATCCCATCGAAAAACTAGATCGATATTGTGATCTGGCAATGTGTAATAAAAGGTAGCTATTCATGGGCTGCCATACAGGTTTTCAGAGCATTAACAATTCATGAATACAACTACTAAGGACACATAGGGGGCAAACATGCAAAAAAATTAAAGAGACAAATAAAATTTAGTGTTAAGATTATCAAGCAGGAAATAAAATAAAATAATAGGGGGGAGCCTTGCGATCCTACTAGGGAAGGCCAGCACAAATTATAGATCTGCATGCTGTTGAAGACCTGATACAAAACATGGAAAAGATGTATGGAGACCGCACACGATGGCAGTATGAACAGATGGTCCTGGTAGGTCAAACAGAAAGAGTGTTACTAAAGGCCACATAACCAATAAAGCAAATAATAGGTCTCCTTGAAAAGAGTGGGCTTTTTCGATGTAGGGTACTATAGTAAGAAATAAAGGCAAAGTAAGCGGACACATAATAGGTATCACTCGCCTGTGGAAAGGGGCACAGGTCTGTAGATAATGGTACGGCATCTCATTGTAGGGGTTCCAAAAAGTACGGCAGCTGCTCCCCGGGGAGATAACTGGATGGGAGAGTACTGTCATCCAAATGGACCAGAGTTAATAAAACAAGCAAATTAAATAGCTTTGTAACAGACTTTCAATACTGGATGTTGCTTTTTTTTTATCTTTGAGTTTTTTAAGCAAATGTTGTGGTAATTCAGCTTATTGTCCATTTACACAACGTGTCGTAATCAAAAAGTGTAACAAAAACACCACTCTCCAAAAATCCTTGAGATCCTTACAGGAAAGAAAAAAAATCTCCCCTGGAAGAACAGGGCCTCCTAACCTGTATAAATCATTGGATTCCATAATCCAGATATAATCAAGCATTATAAAATAAACAACCCCAAATGTCCTGAGTGAGAAATGCAAGTTCACCACGATCCACGGGAAAGAGTACTATAGTGCAGACTCAATCTAGGAGGTCTTAATGAACAGATCCAGCAGAGGAATCTCCCGAATCAGGACCAGCAGTAAGAATATAATAAACCGCCAACCAACAAATTTCCAGGTAGCGAGAGCCATCCGGCCCGCCAATTCCATTGCAAAAGAATCGACTGCTGAGGCCCGTTGGTACGTCTACCATGGGTCCGTGTGGGTAGACACTAGAGAAGGGGGAAAAAAAAAAAGACAAACCAAGTTGCCAACAAGAGTTTCCGAATGAAGAAGTCTCATAATCCACACGTGAACGGGAACTTTGCCTATAATGTATAAAAAAGAACCAAAGGCTGATTCTCAGCTCACAGGACATCCGCTGCAGTGCCAATCCTAGAGTGATTAATTAAAGGCAAGCAGCACCACTACCGCATCACACCTGGTACTGCTTATCTGCCATGGGTCAAAATCATTAGTGAACTTTGCTGGAAATAGGCGAAAAACAAAAGTATCAGTTTAGCTTCAGACAGAGCAAAAATGGCAAGATCGAAAAAAGGAAAATGATATCTGCACTAAGTATACAATATTCTAGGCTAGTTGAACTCTGATTTAGAAATCAGGGTTACTTACAAGAAGTAAGTGGGCGAGGAGAACAGCGTTCAATAACGGCAACAAGCCTACTGGAGGAAGTGTGAGTGATAACTCAAGGAAAGGCTACAAAATCACCCGATAAATGCCCTGACCAACCTAGTCATATAATACGGAGGGAGGGACTTGAACCTTGGGAAGCCTTTGAAAACTCCTCTGCGTTGCTTTCAAAATGAGAAGTGAATAGCTAGTTTGTGGTTTAAGAATATCTATGTGAGTCATGGTACTCAACAGAGGATGGGTCTTTGGATGAGAGAACACATAGCACTACCATACATGAAACAAAAACCAATCAACTATATCTAAAAAAGGTCTAGTGGAGGTATTGACATTTATGTCTGGGAAACATTTGAAGACACAGCATAATGTAGGATATATAATAATGTAGAAGTTACTAACCATTGTCGTGAAGGGATCTCCTCACAATTCAAAACCACATATACTAAGAAATCTACTTTCGACGTAATAAATATCACAAAAAGAGCCAGGGTGTGAGTTGACAGGAGTAGATGCACAGGAAAACATTTTATATAAAGTGTAAATTTAGTTGTAGTGGTTGAATGGGTGACAAAGCCTTGGATACCATAAAACTGGATACATTCACCGCAATGTTAACCCCGTGTGTAATACAGTAACAGTAAATACAAATAATCGGTATTTGAACATGCAGGAAGTATCCCTGGAAAATCATCAAAGTGCAGGCCCTGTGTAACCCATGACACAAACTAAACATACATCGCAATGTAACAGGCACATACAATCAAATCTTCAATTCATCAGCATCTACATGGTGACGAATAATATATTCTCACCCGAGGGTATAAAATTTTTGGGAATTTTTTTTTTTTTTTGTTTTGTGGGGGTTGGTAATTGTGATAGATTAAGATAGGTCGAAAATTTATCAAGAGAAACAAACATGGAGAATACTCTCTTGAGCCCAGCGGTGCTGGACTTAAATCTAATCTAAGTAAGCACACGAAACACTGAAAGCCTAATGAGAGGACTACACAAAGGCAAATGCAGGAAAATCCTCCGGTCAGAAAAATCCGAAAAGTAAGACCTGAATGCTAAGAGATTAAGCGAGCAGAAGAAATGTAATAAGCCAGAACCACAAGAACAAAGAGTGAATCCAACACAAAAAACAGCGAGATATATGTTGGTAGAATACGTACACGTGGTAGCAAAGCACACGCAGCAAGAACGCATAACCCACACATAATAGTAACGTTTAACTGGGGTTGTTGGGGAGGGTAGTTGGATGTGCAATGGTATGTATAGGTAAAACTGCGGTGGCATGTATATTTTGCAACAATTAAAAAATGGAGAAGATAATATTTTTTACAATGTGTGTAACTACCATGTAGCGTGATCTACATAGTAGGGGTGAAGTCTGGGGTGAGGCACACCATTGTGCAACTGATGCTGAGGAGATCCAAGCGAAGAGGTTGTGTTCGGATTTTGGGCGACCTGGAGAACGAATGGGAGGGGCAAAAACAGAACCGTACATGGCTGAGTGAGATAGTGTACGGCGGGGGGTTCGTACATGATGAGAACAAAAAGTAGATAAGAGAATTAGAAAAACGAGAACATGGACGAAACCGTCTTAAATCCGATATTCCACGGGATATGAATACACAACACCCTCGTATATATACCAAGAGCTCAAAATCTGCGACATTTGCGGCATAAAAACAAATGGGTGCACAACCTGCATGCAGACAGTACATTCATCATACACATACATAATTAAATAAAATTAAAAATATAAAGTAATATTTGCAGAATGATATGTCAAGGTCATAGATCGGAATGGCATAAATCCGTAATAACGCTTGAAGGAAACCTTTTTATTTAGAAAGGAAAAACAAAGTTAAAACAAAAAAGAACTAAGAAGAGGAGGAGAAAGAAAGGAAAGGGGAAAAAGAAAAAGAAGGAAGAGGAGAAGAGAAAAAAAAGGGGGAGGGGAGAGTAGGGGAAGAAAAAGGAAAGAAAAGGAAGAAAGGAGGGAAAAAGAAGGGGAGAATAGGGAGAAGAGAAGAAGGTAAAAGAGGAAAAGAGGAGGAAAGGAAAAAAAAAGAGGAGAAGAAAGAAGAAAAAAAAAAAAAGGGGGGAAAAGAAAAGAAAGAAGAAAAAAAAAAAGGGAGGGTGTGTCACTGATGGTCCCCTTTAGCCCAAATCAGGCAGTGACAGCATGGCATCAAATACACAAGAAAGGAACATTACAATCTGTCTCGAACTAAATACAGTATTCTTCAAAATTGACGAAGTGGTCAGTAATCGCAGCAGTGCGGGAGAAAGATGGGCCACAGGCTAAGATGCAAATTATGGACATGTAAAATCGTAAATGCTGAGCTAAAAAGGAAAAAGGAATAAGGACTTTTGGTCAGGCTTAAATATGCGAAGGCATATACAGGTATACTGCGGGCCGGAGAGAGGAAAACGAGCAAGAAGAACAAAAGGAAAAGAAAAAGAGCACAGAGGGGAGAAAAGGGGGACACAGGAGGAAAAGAAGAAAATATAAAACTAATCGTATTTCCACAGGGAAAATAACCGAAGGAGGGGGGAGCGGGTGTGGTCTATTTTAAAATTCTTTTCTTAATACATACTAGACACGTCTGCCGGGCTTAATATAGACAAGCACAACAGCAAGGATATATAGAGTGAAAAGAAAGGCGCACGGATGCTTCCCTATCAGGTATTGCCAGGACGCTTAAGGGCGCAGAGGCCATGTGCACTTAAGATTAACTCCACAAGAGTCAAATGGGGTTAAAAGAGGACGACAAGACTCCAAGGTCATTATATTACCGTTATATGTGGGCAGAGCCCTGTGTTAAGATACAGATGAATAGGAAAGATTAGCGGACGGTATCTGACCCGCATCAAGATGCACAAGAAGGAAACAGAAAAAAAAGCCAAAAAACGCATACAGAAACAACAACAAAAACACCCAAGTCAGGTAAGGCCTTAACAAGAATAGAAAGGAACCCAGATAAAACAGTAGGCAAGTGAAACCACAACATGGGGGGAAGAGGGTCTAAGTCGAATGGGTAACACAGATAAAAAAATAGACGAAGACCAATGTATATTTAAATGCCAGCACATGCGACATATACTGTATAGGAGTAAAGCGAAGTGTGGTGCGCGTCATCGGCGGGAAGTGCGGGGCGGTCGGCCGGGAGAAGCCCCACAACAACGACGAACTTGGGTGATGCAAAAATCGACAGGAACAGGGGAGAGGACAATGGTGTGTATCGGGACTCATGGGGCAAGGGAATGTCAAGGGAAATAATGGACTGTCAGTTGAGGCACAAAAAGAAAGAGGGAAGTAAGAACAGGGTGAATGTAATACGGGCAGAGCCACGAGGAATAATGGCCTACGAATGTAAAAATGAGTACCTACGTACCATTGGACTGGATAGTGGAGAGAATGGAGAGGGTATTGAGATAGAGCGATCATAATCTGGCAACATCTCATACCTGAATTAAAGTAACGAGTGGGAAAAATGTTGCACATGGTTGGTACGATAGGGAAGGTCACGCAGAAAATAAACATCTGAAACTACGGAATCACAGTAATCAAAGAAAGAAGAAAATCGACAAACTGAAAGAAGTCATATGAGAGGCTAATGCTCAGGTCGTAAATTCACTGCTTGCCTCTCAATCGATGGACTCAGTTTCTATCTCCAGAGGAGTAGTGGGTAGTTAATAAATTATGTGACGAAGTTAAAAGGAATAGAGAAATATAACATTAAGAAGTTTACTTCATGATCATCAGTGACCTAGTGATATAGATTGCCCCACACGAGATCAATTATTCAGTGTAGTAAATAAGCTAACTTGAAATGGACTCCTTGCTTCATACTTGAGGCCTCATTTTGTTAAGCTACATGCATGGGTGCCAGCCAAGGGTTGACTAAAATATCTGACAGAGCAGGGGTGAAGGAGTATGATAATCATAGGAGCCACTTTTTCTGTGCTTGCTATGTCTCAGTCTCTGCTTTATTCATTGGATACAGTGTAAATATTTTAATAACCATAAAGTCTGAAACTATCTTCCAGCTACTCTAGATTCCCCTACAACCGTCTCTTAATGTAACATCTGTACAAATTGTCCATATATAAGCATATGCTACATTTACTGAATTTCTTTTCTATCCATGAAAAAGATGCAGAGTGTTATCCTTTTTCAGCTTTCATAATCCTTTCTCGGATAAGGCGTACGGGTGGTGACTGCCCTGTCCTCACTGTGGTATATTCTTCCAGCCTCCTGCTCTCTGCTGAGAGGTCTTCAGGCAATGCCTATTCAAAATAACTACACTGGGCTCCGCCTGGGACTTTCAGGAATGTGGAGGTTTTGTCAATGGGAACCAATGGGTGCGACTGGTGGGAGGATATGAGATGACCGGTGGTATGTTTTGATGCTCCTGACTAATGCAGCTCGATTTCATCAATACCTTTTTAATTAAAACTATCTTCTAGTTGTCCTATTTTGGTTCATACAGATTCATTTATTCTCTGGTCTAGATCAGCACAATTACCACTGCAACTCTTACCTAAAAAGTGTATTGATTAACCTTCCCCAATCTTTGTTACTCATTTCCTGTAAATGTTACTGGCCTAAGCAATTTTCATTCATCCTAAGTCTGGGGTAGGTGTTCCCCTTTCATTCCTGTGGCGTTTAAAAAAAAAAAAAAATGATGGCTGCCCAGCTCAAGAATTTGAACACTTGTTCAGTTGGTGGTNTTTTTCTTATATTTTATCTTTTCCTATGTATGGTAGGACTCATGTAGCTGTTTTCAAGCCAGTATTTTCACAACAGCAATAAAGCTGGTGTGCCAAGAGTCACTATGGCATTTAGAGATCCAAGGAAGTTTTCAAGTTCAAATCTAACCTTTATCTCTTCTTTGCTGTGTCATTCCAGAGTAAACTGTCTAGTATACTAGCCTTAATTTCATCACCCTTAATGTAACAATCATGTACTTAATAATGAGCCTGGAGATGTCCACCAGCCTCTGCTTAGAAAAAAGCAATGCCTGAGAAGTACTTCATAGATGCTTAGAATAATTATTAATGCAACATTATGCTTCGTGAATAATTTTAAACAAACTATGAAAATATGTTTCATTTGGTGATGATGTGAGAAATTATGCTCTCACTGAAGCATAAGACTAGGAAATAATTTACTTTTCTAGGGTCTCCAAATTATAATTTAGAAGTCATTTTTGATATTAACTCTGATACTTATTTCTCAAAGACACCAAACTTGTGGTTTATTAAATAATATAAATATAAAACCAAGTGAAGTTATACATGACATGACAGGGAGAAGTAAATATTGATGTGGGGAAACGTATTACTTCTTTTTCCATTGCTGTGGTAAAACACCATGAATTATTTCGCTTATGGTGAATAAGAGGAATAAGAGACCGTCATGGCTGAGAAAGCATGTCAGGAGGTTGTTGGAGCAGAAGCTGAGCGCTCCCGTCTTCGTTCAGGTAGACAAGCAGAGACACCAAGCTCAAAGTCGGGAAAGGTTATCAACTATGAAGGCCCCTTCCCACGGATTTACTTCTTCCAGCACGGCCTCGTCCGCTAAACATTCCAGAATTTTCTCCAGACAGTACCACCAACTGAACAAGTGTTCAAATTCTTGAGCCTGGGCAGCCATTTTTTTTTTTTTAAACGCCACAGGAATGAAAGGGGAACACCTACCCCAGACTTAGGATGAATGAAAATTGCTTAGTCCAGTAACATTTACAGGAAATGAGTAACAAAGATTGGGGAAGGTTAATCAATACACTTTTTAGGTAAGAGTTGCAGTGGTAATTGTGCTGATCTAGACCAGAGAATAAATGAATCGTATGGACAAAATAGGACAACTGAAGAATATTTTAATTTAAAAAGGTATTGATGAAATACAGGCTTCTAGTCAGGAGCTCAAAACAACCAACCTGTCATCAGTATCCTCCCACCAGTCACCCATTAGTGTTCCCATTGACCAAACCCAAATGCCTGAAAGTCAGCAGGAGCCCAGTGTAGTTATTTGAAATAGGGCATGCTGAAGACTCTCAGCAGAGAGCAGGAGGGAAGAATATACCACAGGAGGACAGGGCAGTCACCAGAGTAGAAGAAAGGATTATGAAAACTGAAAAAGGATAACACTCTGCATCTTTTTCATGGATAGAAAAGAAATTCAGTAAATGTAGCATATGCTTATATATGGACAATTTGTACAGATGTTACATTAAGAGACGGTTGTAGGGGAATCTAGAGTAGCTGGAAGATAGTTTCAGACTTTATGGTTATTAAAATATTTACACTGTATCCAATGAATAAAGCAGAGACTGAGACATAGCAAGCACAGAAAAAGTGGCATGAATATATTTATGTTTCAGAAAATTTACTTTGGTGGCAGTATGTAGAACAAATATGAGGGGAAAGTTATGAAGGCAAGGAGTCCATTTAAGTAGCTATTTTAATAAACTGAAATGATGTGGGAATTGAATAATAGGTCATGATGATAAGAAGCAAACTCTATATGTAATCATTTAACTTGCACATATTCTAATACATACTCTCTGGAGAAAGAGAATGAGAGAGAAAGAGAGAATAGTATAGAAAGAATGACTGAAGTACGAGTCAGATTTAGGTATCATTACAAATAATAAGTACTTATACAGTAGAGAGTGAGATAGAGCTATAAATATTCCTCTCACTAAGTCAATGTTAGTAGGCAAATGCAGGCCACATGTGGCTGCCGACATTAACTTAATTGCCCACCTGCAAGTCCATATCTGACCTTGCCCCATGAGTGAGAACAGCCTGTGATGCAAAGGGTGTGGGCTTGGCCGCTAGGAGATGACGTCATTCTGCCTATATAAGTAATTTGCTGCATAAAATAAATGGATTCTTCATTACTTTTACCATCTAACAAGATCCCCAGTCGGTTATTTCATGTCTGTGTCATTGTAAGTCCATCAGACTTGGTTGTTTGCTAGCGGGTGAGAGTGGAGATAGGCCCATCAGCTACCAGTCTGAAATTCAAGACTTGATGTCCTCAACCCCATGACTTGTGGAGTAATTTAAGTGACAAGGGGCCTTAAGGGGGACTAGCAGCAGCTCTCTGGCCTAAATCTATGGGGCAACCAGCTGTCCAGATTTAGCTACAGGACAAGCATTTCCACAGCCAGCTGGTACCTGTGGACAAGCAGCCGGTGGTAGTCTCCCTCAGCAGAATCTAGTGACAAAAGTTAGTCTCCTCGCAGATTTACATGTCCAATGCCATTTTTGCCTTTTGTACTGTGCTTAGAACTCGTCCCCTTGAGAATAGGGTAAGTGGCAGAGTAACTTGTACTGACTGATGGATGCGAGGGCTAAGGGAACAGGAAGGCAACGGCAGCCCCTGATCTCTGCCCCAAGACACCTTGCACATAATCATTTATTTATTTTATTTTATTTATTTATGTGTATGAATGTACTGTCTGCATGCAGGTTTGTGCAACCATGTCATGCAATGCCGCAGAGGTCAGAAGAGGGTGTTGGATTCCCCTGGAACTGGAGTCATGTTCTTTTTTTTAATTTTTATTTATTTTGTATATGTACGAATGTACTATCTATCTGCATGCAGGTTTGTGCGCCCAGTTCCAGGGGAATCCGACACCCTCTTCTGACCTCCGCAGCATTGCACAACATGGGTGCACAGACCAACATGCAGACAGTACATTCATACACATAAAAAATAAATTAAATTAAAAAATACTCTAAAAAGAAAAAAAAGTATAATACTTAGGTTGGAGTTCTGTTCTTGACCAGGAGTAAAAACACAGGGTGAGTCAAGTGTGGAAGCACATGCCTTTAATCCTAGCATTCAGGAGGCAGAGGAAGGCAGATCTTTGTGAGTTCAAGGCCAGTGTGGTCTACAGATTAAGTTCCAGAACCGCTGGGGCTACAAAGAGACTCTGTCTTGAAAAGACAAAAACAAACAAACAAACAAACAAACAACAAAAAAAACCAAAAAAAACCAGGGTGAGAAAATATTTGTAATTTAGATCTGAAATTGAAGATTTGATTCATGTGTTGTCCATATTTGCAGATTGTATATTTTGTCATGGGTAACATGGGCATTTTGATGATTTTACAGGAAATTCCTGTATGTTCAAACTGATTATATATGTTACTGTTATACACAGGGTTAACATGCTGTTAAGATAGTCTTTACCAAGGCTTCACCCAACACAACTAAATTTACATTATTATAAAATGTTTTTGAAGTCAACACATGTGTTTTGTAATTATAGGAAAGTAGATTTAGAATGTGGAATTTGAGGAGACAGAAATGGTAGGAAACATCAAATATCCACATATGCTGTGATCTTCAATGTCAGAAATTCAATAAAGATAGATATATTTGATGGTGTTTCATTCTGAGTGATGTTTCTATCAAGAATCCTCTGTTGAGTACCATGACTCACATAGATATTCTTAAACCACAAACTAGCTATTCACTTCTCATTTTGAAAGCAACGCAGAGGAGTTTTCAAAGACCAAGGTTCAAGTCACCTCCGTATTAATGACTAGTTGTGCAGGGATTTCTGGGGATGTAGCTTTCCTGAGTCATCACCAATCCTCCAGTAGGCTTGTTGGTTATGAAGCTGTCTTCCTGTCACACAGCTCTTGTAAGCTACCCTGATAAACTCAGAGTTTCACTAGCCTAGAATAGTGCAGAATCATTTCTTTGATCTGCATTTTTTGCTCTGTCTGAAGCAAACTGATACTTGTTCAGATATTTCCAGGAAAAGTCACCTAATGATGACACATGCAAGAAGCAGATTCCAGTGGGATGCGGAGTGGTGCTTGCCTTTAATCTCATCACTCAGGAGGCAAAGGCAGGTGGATGTCTGTGAGCTTGAGATCAGCCTGGTCTATACATATAGCAAGTTCCAGCTCAGTGGGGATTATGAGACTTGCTCATGTGAACTTGTGGCAACGGTAGTGTCTACCACAAGACCCATGAGAGACAAGGGCTCAGAGTGATACAATGGAATGGCTGGCTGGATGGCTCTAGCCTGAGAACTGTTGGAAACTACTGCTTGGTGAGGGAGAGTGGATCTTCATTAAGACCTCCAGATTAGCTGAATAGACTCCAGTGGATGAACTTGCACTCAAGGACATGTGGGTAAAATGCTTGACAGGATATGGAAGAATACAGGAGGCCCTGTCAGGGGAGATGTAAGGACAGGAATGGGAGAGGGTGTTTACATTTGATTAAGAACTGTTGTGTAAAATGTACAAAAGCTGAATCAAAATCATTTTTAAAAATCAAAGAAAAAAGCACATTCAGTATTGAAAGTAGTTACAAAGCAAATGCCTGTTTTATTCACCTGGATGGAGACAGATATCCCATCAGTGACTCTGGGGAGCAGGTCTGGTACTTGGAACAACACTGAGATGGTACCATTATCTACAGCTGTGGCCACAGGGAGGATCCTGCTGGTCATTAGTTCATATAGCCTAAAGAAAAGCCTTTCTCAAGGAGACCTATATTTGCTTTATTGGTTTAGTGGTCTTTGGTAACACTCTCTGGCATCCCAGAGACCATCTGTATACTTGCAAGTGCGGTCTCCATACATCTTTGCCATGTTTGTATCAGGTCTTCAACAGCAGATCTAATTGTGTGTGCTTCATTAGTAGGATCGAAAGGCTATATATTATACTGTTTAAATACCTAAATATCTAATTGCATGTGCTTCATTAGTAGGATCGAAAGGTTAAGCCTGGACAAGCTGGCAGCCCATGAAAGAAAACAGCCAGAACTGACTAGAGACCAAGACATCAGCTCCAGAGAAAGTAGAGTGTTTTGCTTCTCATCCACCTGTGCCCCTTTTCTAAGCCTAGGGAACAATCTG
>VZQC01000962.1:2109349-2128447 GCA_009823505.1 Rhizomys pruinosus
TCCTCCATTGTGTGCTTTTTGCACCTTTGTCAAAATCAGGTGACTGAAATTGCATAAACTGATATTTGGGTCTTCTATGGTTTTCCATCAATCTCTATATTTTTAATATGCAGTTCATTTTTTTACTTTTATTTAGTACTATAGCTCTGTTGTATATATCTGAGATCTGGTATAGTGATCCCACAGCATTGTTCCTTTTGCCTAACATTGCTTTGGATATCACAGGTCTTATATTAATTCCTCATAAGTTTTAGATTATTTTTCTAGCTCAGTGAAGAATTCTGTGGGCATTTTGATTGCCATTGTGTTGAAGCTATTGTTTGCTTTTGGTAAGATGATCATTTTCACAATATTAATTCTACCAATCCATGAGCATAGTAAAGCCCTCCGTTTATTGGGTGGTCTTCCCTTTTCCTTCTTAAGAGGATTTGAAATGTTATTGGGCTGGAGAGTAGCCTATGGTTCAGAGCACTGACTACTCTTGCAGAGGACCCTGGTTCGATCCCCGCACCCACATGGTGGTAAGAACCGTAAGACCGTCTGTAACTCCAATTCCAGGAGAACTCCAGTTCCAGGGGATCCAGAGACCCTCTTCTGACCTCCGCGGCATTGCACGACATGGGCGCAGCAAAACCTGCATGCAGACAGTACATTCATACACATACAAAAATAAAGAAAATTAATAAAAAAATTATTAAATAAAAAATTTAAAAAGATTTGAAATGTTCATTTTGGAGGCTTTTAATCTCTTAGGTTTATCCCTAATTTTTTTTAGGTTATTTTGAATGAAAGGGGTTCCTTGAATGTTTTTTTTTTCTGATTGCTTATTCTTTGTATATAGGAAAGGCTACTGATTTTTTGTCAGATGATTTTGTAACCTGCCCATTTTACTGAAAGTATTGTTCTAATTGCTTCCTTCTGGTAATTTTTGGGTAGTTCATTGAATAATATAGTATTATATATATAATATATAATGCAAATAGTAATAATTTAATTCTTCTTTTTCAATTATGTATAAAATAAAACCCCCTTTAATTTCTTTCTTTTATCTTATAGCTCTCGAAAAAAATCTCAAGCATCATATTGAAAAGGAGTGGAGATAGTGGACAGCCTTATCTGCTTATCTGGTTCCTGATTTTAATTGAAATTCTTCCAGAAATTATGTTGACTATGGGTTTGTTGTTTATAGCTTTAATAATGTTGAGGTATGTTCCCTCTAGCCCAATTCCTTCTAATACTTTTAACATAAATGCCTGTTGGATTTTTGTCAATGGCCTTTTCTGCATCTACTGAGATGACCATGTGCTTTTTATCTTTAAGTCCAATTATATGTTTTATTATATTTTTTGACCTATGTGTATTGAACCATCCCTGCATCTCTGTAATAAAGCCAAGTTGATGGCAGTGGATGATCTTTTTGGTATGTCTCTGTATACAGTATGGATGTATCTTATAGAAAATCTTTGTGTCTACATTCATTAATGAAATGGGCCTGTAGTTTTATTTAATTTAATTTTTGTTGTTGTTGTTGTTATCTTTACCTGGTTTGGAGTTTAGAGTGATACTAGTTTCATAAAAAGAGTTTGGGAGTTTACTTTCTGTTTCTATGTTTTTTGAATAATGTAAGCACTAATGGTTGTAGACCTTTTTGAATGCATAGGAGAATTCTGCTGTGAATTCATTTGGGCCTAGACTTTTTATTTAGTTGGAGGGTTTATATTACTGTAGTAATTTCCTTATTTGTTATTGGTCTGTTTAAACTGATGTCTCTCTGTTAATTCCTTATCTATTTGACCTGTCTATTAGATATAGTGGTGTGTATTGAAGATACTATTACTGAGTTGGGGCTGATCTGTGTTTTATAGCATACCAGCATTTGGTACATATGTTTTCCTTATTTTAGTATCTTTTTTGGCCAGTTGTTCCTTTTATTAGAATGAAGTTACACTCTTAATCTCTTCTGATTAGTGTTAATTTGAAGTCTATTTTGCCAGATACTATGGTAACACCTGCTTGCCTCTTAATGCCACTTACTTAAAACAATTTTTCCACTCTTTCACCCTCAGGTAGTGCCTATTCTTGAAGATGAGATGAGTTTCTTGGTGTCAGAAAAATGGTACATTTTGCTTTTTAATCCATTCTACTAGCCTGTATCTTTTGACTGGGGAATTGAAGAAATTGATATTTAAAGTTATTATTGAAAGATATGTATCAGTCACTGTCATTTTAATTTGTTTGTGTTCTTGTTCCTATTTATTTTTGCATAACTCCACAATCCTTTCTTTTCTTTCTGCAATGTCTGCTATAATCACTCTTTGCTTTGGGTATTCTCTTTAGGGATGGTTTGGTAGACATGAATCTTTTCAGCCTTTTCATTTTTTATACTTAAAGGGGAAAATATTCTATTCCCCTTTAAGTATAATAGAGTTTTCTGGGTAAAATATGTGGGATTGACATCCTTGGTCAATTAGAACTAGGAATACTTTGGTCCAGGTTCTTCTGGCTTTCATAGTTTGCATTGAAAAGTCATCTGTAATGTGCTGGGTTTTACTTTATACATAACTTACTGTTTTTCTCTAGCAGCTTTTATTACCCTCTCTTTGCTCTGTACATTTAGAGTTTTTACCATGATTTTCCATAGGGAATTTCTGTTCTGGTCCTGTCTAATTGGTGTTCTATGTGTTTCATGTATCTGCACAGGGATAGTGATGCCTTTCCTTAAATTAGGGAACCTTGATTCTATAATCATGTTGAGTATGTGTTCAATGTCATTATTCTGAGATTCCTCTCCTTCCATATGCCTATGATGCAAAGATTTTGTCTTTTAATTGTGTTCTATATTCCCTGCTTTTCCATTCCTGTGATTCTTTTCATTTATTTTATTTTCGTAGTCTTTGCTTAAGGAGTTCAGTTCTTCAACTTTGTCCCCAGTCTAGATATTCTGTTTTCCATTTCATTAAATCATCTTGTGATGCTTTATCCTGTTGTTTCAAATTGACTTGTCAAGTTTTTCAGTTCCATATTCATTTCAGCTTGGGTTTTCTTAAATATTTGTATCTATTTTGTGAACTCACTTTTTAAGTCCTGAATTGTTTCTATTTCATTCAGCTACATATTTGTATTTTCTTGAAATTCATTCTCAAGTGTTTTAGTTCTCTTAGCTCTTTGCTTTGTGGAGTAGGAGGAGTGCCAAGGAAAATATGTGGGGATGGCCTGTGGATTGTCTAACAAACAAGCTGAAATTTGAGCTAGTCTGGGTGCATATGAACAGGATGCAGTGGGCAGGTCTGGAATAAGTAGGTAATACAGACATCCAGGGAGGAAAGAGAAAGAGTGGGCTTCAGCCTCAGGCTGGATGGAGGACTCAGTGCAGGGGGTGAGTAGAGGTGCTCATCTTTCAGGGGAATCAAGATACACTGTGTGAAATCTACCAGGGCAGTAGACATGTTTGTGGCAGGCAAATCAGGAGGCTGGGTCAAGGTAGGGGTGGAGTCAGCCTGTGGGGTGTCTAACAAATATGTTATAGGATTAAACTAGTCTGGGTTAAGAAACTCTTCTAGAGAGCTGAAGCTCAGAAGCAGGAATATGCCTGACCCCAAGGCTAGAAGGGGAACAGAGTGGGAGAGAGAGCGGAGCTGCTCAGGGTACTGTGGGGAGGATGGGATCTGACTATGCCGGGTGGTTAGCAGTTCTGAGGTAGGCAGATCAGGAGGCCAGGTCAAGGTGGGGCCGGATTAAGCCAGTCTGGGTTAGGAATCTTAGTCCAGAGATCTGAGGCAAAATAGTACAGAAGCAGGCCTGGGCCCAAGGTGAGAAGGGGACCAAGGGCCGGGAGAGCTCACAGTAATATTTTTATGCACATAACTTTCACCGTGGTTCTGAAACTCTTAACTAAAATACATTGGCAGCAGTAATAAAATCCATCTCAAAATATCCATATTCTTTTCTTTTTTTTTGAGACAGGATCTCTGTATAGCCCCAGCTGATCCAGCATTCACTTTATAGACCAAGCTGGCCTCAGTCTGACAGAGATCTCCCTTCCTGTTCTTCCTGCATGTTGGGAATAAAGGCATGGTCTAACATGCCTGGCTAAAATATCCATATTTTAAGAGAATATTGAAAGGAAAAGGAAGGACAACTGTCAGCAGATTTTAGGTGATAGCCAGGAGAAACTCTGATGTGCCATTGTTCAGTTCGGTAATAGATAACAATAACCTGTACCTTATTTCTGATAGCTAGGAGACGGGATTTAGACTGTTTTCAACATAACAGATTAATAAATGCTTGAGGAGACAAATAGATTTAATTTGATCTAATATCATACAATGTATACTTACATCAAAACATTGTATTTTACTACATTTTATTATGTAAAAATAGAGGTTTTCAAAATATTTAATAAAAAGTAAAAGCATTTAAAAATATATAACAGTCTAGTTTCTTTTGGAGTTGTACATTTTTTTAATTTCTTTATGTGTAATGAATGTACTGTCTTGCGCATGCCGGTTTGTGTGCCCGATGGCACTCCAGTCTGTTCAGGGGTTTGTTTCCTTTTAGGGTTGACTAGCTTTGTCCAGTATAGACCTTTTTGGCCTACTAAATGCCAAGCTAGTTAGATTTATAGGTATTTAAGCATTACTCAATTATTATGTCAAGCGTAAGCTGTGAGCATAGACACAGATGCCTTGGATGGTAATGCTAATCCGCAACTGGGTGTTCTCTATAAATGGGTGAAAGTTCTTATTGTGGCTTTATAACATCTCCTACCACGTAGAGGACATAAGCTTGTGGCATCCTGGTGGTTATTCCTCCAAGAGAGAGCCAATAGCCAAATAGATTTGGGTAAATATAGACACTTGGCTGCCACTGTTGCACAGTATCCCAGGCGTTGAGGTGTAGCTGATATGGATGGAGGAGTCCTTGCTTGTCTCAGGGAGACCAATATTTTCTGTATTGCTTTAGTGGCCTTTGGTAAAACGCTCTCGTTGGCATTTCAGAGGCCATGTACGCTAGCAAGTGAGTCTCAATAACATTTTTCATGCTCACACCGAGGTCTTCGACAACAGGGACTTGCTGTCTTTTCTCCTTGCATATATCCACTTATAGGAACAAAAGGCCTTTATAATTTGGGAAGGGAGGTTTGAGCCAACTAGCCAACATCTCCTAGGCAGAATAATTCATGTGCTGATGTCAGAGCTTCCTGTAGATATATATTTTTGCTTAAGTTCCACAACTTATAAACACTTTACTATTGAATTTGGCTCTAATAGAAAATATCCTTTCACACTTCCTATTCCTATCAGTCAATTAAAAAGAGAGTAGTTACTACCTGTTTTAACAGGAAATTACCACGTAACAATTGACTCTAGTTTCAGTTAGGGGTGGTTTCAATTACCTCATGTGTTTTCTTTTTCCTTAAAAAGGTGAGAGGTAGGAAGTGTTTCTCATATATTGCTCCTGGAAGGTAAACTTCATTAAGTGGCACCCATATATTATTAACAGTCAACCCAGTATATATTCAGAGAGATGCTCAGTGTCTGTGACTCAGGCAGTCTGAATGGTTCCTCTTCCTCTTAATGTTTCAGATGGGTCAACCTCTTTGCTGGCATATTTCCAGTCCATGCCTGCATAGCCAGAAGTTGTATGTTTTCAGGCTTTAGATTTGGTGTTTTTACCTGTGGGAAAATTAAAATTCTCCCCCATTGTTAGTTTCAAGATCAGAAAAATTGAAAGATTTATCAATTATTGATTTGGAACACAGAGTTTTCCATTGTATCCCAGAAAGGATAGATACCTGAGCCCATCCACACTCGCCTCTTTTTTTTTTTTTTTAGGTTTTTATGTTTTAGACCTATAGAATCCTAAGTTGTATTACACATAACCCATAAACAGGAGCAAGCATAAGCTTTATTTAAATTTACCCAAACTGTTGCAAGTTCAGAAGAGGTTCTTTGCATATTGTCTAATTCTTTTAAAGAAAACTACCTATGGGCATAATTTGTTTGAAAATGGACTAGGACCTTCTGTGAGATAAAGTCATAGTCTTTTTGTTGATTGCGATTTTAAAATTTTTTTATTTATTCAATCTTCTTTAATTGCTTATGAGTGTATTGCTATATTAAGGTAAGCTCTACCCATGTAGTGCAATGCCCAGAGCAGAAAGAAGAGAATGTCTCAGATCCCTCTGGAACAGGGTTACAGACAGTTGTTTGTTAGCCTCCATGTAGGTTGCTGAGACTTAACTTGGGTCCTCTTGCCTAAGAACACTAGTCTCCATGTTATCTTTCCACTCCCTGTTATTTTTTTTAAATAATGGAGTACAGAAGCTAATTTGAAAAGGTAGAAGTAATTTTAAATAAATATGATCATCAGTTTATGTCCTCAGAAATCAGGTACTTACATTCATAAACAACAAGGATTATTTTATTTCCCTGATTTCCAAATTTGTATAGTCAAAAGAATAAGTAGAACTGTGTAGATTCTCTAAGGTAGTATATGTGTCTGAGAGATATTTTCATCATTTTAACAAATCACACACTAAACCTAATATTAGACTACTTAGAACATATATTTTGATTAGAATAATGTCAGCTCAAAAAAATAAGGATTTAAAAATAAACCTCTTCATAAACTATCTAATAAATTATTTGATCCACATTTGATCTAATGGGATGATATGGTTAACTATGGGTCAAAAGCTTTACAAAATTTTGAATAAAAAAAGAAAGTCTAGCAGGATGTGGTGAAGTATGCCTTTAGTCCCAGCAAAGGCAGGAGCAGGGGCAGGAAGATCTCTGTGAGACAGAGGACAGCCTCAATCTGTCCCCAGCTGGTCTAGCACTACATAGTGAGTTCATAGAGCCAAATGGAGCTATCAGGAAGACCCCTGTCTCAAAAACAAGAAAACATCATGTGCTGGAATAGCTTTAGTGTCAACTTGACACAGCTCTGGGTTGAGGGAGCCTCAACTGGGGAATTTCTCCATTGATTAGGGACCTGTGGCCACATCTGTGGAGTATTGTTTTGATTGTCAGGCATGTGGGAAGGGCCCAGCCCTACATGAGTAGTGCCACGCTGAGGCAAGGTTGTTGTGTACCGTATAAGAAGGCAGGCTTGGGGCATGAGCCAGGGAAGCAAGCGAGCAAGCCAGTAACAAGCATTCCTCCATGGGCGTGACTTCAGCTGCTGCCCAGGTTCCGTCCTGTTCTTGCTGGGCTCCCCTGAGTGATGAACTGTGAACCAGGATATGGTGAAGCTGAATAAACCTTTTTCCCCTCCCCAAGTTGGTGTTGGTCAGAGTGTTTTGTCACAAGCAAAGAAACAGACCTGAGACACATCATCAAAGAGGAAATCTAATCATTAATTCACATATTACATCAAAATTTAGTCTCTAAATAAGCAATTCCTTCTTAAGAGGAAATAAATTACTAAATATCACATCAAAATGGAAAAAACAGAAGACATATATTAGTTGCTTGACTCTATGAAAATTAAGAATTTTTATTTACCCAAAAAAGACATAAAAATATATGACTAAACCCCAAACAATAACAGTTGATTCCAAATGGCAAACTGTGTAATTAATAGTATGAACTAACAAAACATTGTTATAAATGAAACAATATCAAAGCAGCATAAAACTCACAAAAAGTCAAAATAACCTGAAACAAGATAAAATCTGTAAGCAAAGGAAGCATAATTTTTTAAAGTATCTAGTCCTTAAATCAGACACTATTTTAAAAAGGAAATCCAGTGTTTTTTAGGAAATTTTGTATTTTCTTTTTTTTATGTAATTTATATATACACATGTATGGTATTTATTGATTTCTAAATATCATACAATTTATACTTGTAATACTCAGAACCTGTAATGTTTTCCATCTTTCCCTTATATATTCCACACCCTACTTTCATAGCCTTTATTATTTGTCCATCTTTTAAATTTTTTAAAAATTTATTTTTATTGCCAGGTGTAGCTGTGAATGCCTTATATACCAGCACTCAGGAGGCAGAGGCAGGCTGATCTCTGTGAGTTGAATGCCAGGCTGGTCTGCAAAATGAGTTCCCAGAGCCAGCTGGGTTGCAGGGAAGACCCCTGTCTCAAAAAAGACCCCAATTATCTTTATCTTTATTTAAAATTGTTTTCTTAATATACTTTTTTTTTTTAATTTTATTTATTTTCTTTTTTAATGTACTGTCTGCATGTTTGTGCACCCGTGTCGTGCAATGCCGCGGAGGTTCAGAAGAGGTCTCGGATTCGTCCCTGGAACTGAGTTCTCTGGAACTGGAGTTTCAGACGGCTCTCGGCCACCATGTGGGTCTGGGAATCGAACCGGGTCCTCTGCAAGAGCGGTCGCGCTCTTAACCGCTAGGCCATCTCTCCAGCCACCTTTTAATATACTTTAAAATCTAATTCTATCATTCTGCAGATTTTAGTAAATACTGAGAAAAGTAATCAAATCTGGATAATGTGCATTAGAAACTGAAATTATCCAATACTTATCATATAGCTCTAAAGCTGTGTTCTAAGGGGTAAAATGAATATGATTGAAATAAATGACAAGGTTACATTCCTTGGCAGAAAATGTAAATTATTGTAAGAAGAAACAGATGAAAATATTAGAAATAAGTTCAGTATCTAAAATAAATAAATACCTCTTGGATTTTCTCAATTGCCAAATTCAGAGACTGAATAATGGGAGACAATGATTTTTGTGCAGAAAACTTATGTCAAAGAAACAATTTTTCATATATTTGATATGGCTCTGCTCTTATCCATCAAAGGGCTCTGCTACCATCCAACAAAGTAGACTTTGAATTGAACAACGACAAAACAAAACATTTTCCAGAAAATCAGGAGTGTTTAGAATGATGAGTTCTCCAAGATAACATAACACAATTGAAAGCATATACGCTACCTTAACTTCTTTATTATGTGATAAATGCTGACCAAAACCAACTAGGGAACAAAAGAGTTTATTCAGTTCACATGTCACAATCATAGTACATCCTTGAGGGAAGTCGGGGCAGGGACTCAGGGTAAGAACCTGGAGTCAGTAGAAGATAACCTGCCTAGGGGTGGCACCACCTACGGTGGGCTGGGCTTGCTAGTATCACTCAGCTATCAAGAAAATGTCTCACAGATATGCCCACAGGCCAATCCCATAGAGGAAATTTCCCAGCTGAAGTTCTCACTTACCAGGTATATCAAGCTGACAAGTGAAATCATCCAGTACAAGTGAGTAAGAAGTGAGCCCACAGTTATTCTTAAATCATTTATTTTTTTCTCAATCATTCTTAGAAAAGAAAAAAATTAATAAGACTATGGGAGATCCAAGGGACACTATATGCTATTCACAATGCTACAGAACTTTTTCAAGAGTATGATAAATTTAGTACATTTCCCCTACTCCTTAATTTATTTAACATTTACCCAAGAAACAAATTAAAATTATGTATATGAAAACTGGTCTCAACTTTGTGATTTCTAAATATAGTTTTTTAAATATTTTTATTTTATGTGCTTGAGTGTTTTGCCTGCATGTGTGTAAGTGCACATATGTCATACAAAGCCCACAGAGGCCAGAAGAAGGCATAGTATCCCCTAGAACTGGAGTTATGGAGAGTGTTTAGCCTCCATGGTGATGCCAGAAAGGAAATCTAATCTGTGTACTCTGCAAGAGCAGCCAGTGCTCTTAAATGCTGAGCCAACTCTCCAGCCCACAGTTTCCAAACCTTGTAAAGAAGCCTGTTCTGTTTAGTTTGTCTTCCATTGCTGTGAAAAACAACGACTGACTGACACCAAATTGGGAGGAAAGGGTTTATTTCATCTCACATCTCCTGGGTCACCCAGTTCATCACTCAGGGAGGAACTGTGTGACCCAGGAACTCAGGCAGGAACCTCAGGACAGGAACCTGGAGGCAGGAACTGAAGCACAGGCCTTTATGGAGAATGCGCTTACCTTACTGGCTCCTCTTCTGGCCATGCCCAGCCTGCCTCTAATATAGCTACACAACAACCTGCCAGGTTGTGGCACCACATCATAGTGGGCTGGGCCCCGTCCCACAGTTGCTCAAAAAAGCAGACTATTTGACTCACATATTTGGCCACAGGCAGTCCAAGGAGCCAATCTCACAATTGAGGCTCCCTCAAACACCAGGCATGTCAAGTTGGCAAAGTGACACTAAAGCACAAGCCCAGAGATCTCAATTAAAGGAAAGAAACACCATAAATGGAACAAGATTCAGCAGTATAAAATAATTAGAAATATATATTTTTCTTAACCAACTTCNGGAATAACTTTTCAATCCTACTTTGAAGCACAAGCAATTAGATTTATAGGTATTTAAGCGCTACTAATTATTATGTCAAGGTAAGCTTGGGTACTTTGGATAGACAATATGTTAGATGAATGTGTTCTCTATGAATTTTTTGGTAAATATGACAGTCTTATTGTGGTTTATAACATCTCCTAACCGTAGAGGACATAAGCTTGTGGCATCCTGTGGTTATTCCTCCAAGAGAGAGCCACATAGCCAAATAGATTTGGGAATATAAGACACTTGGCTGCCCTGTTGCACAGTATTCCAGGCGATGAGGTGTAGCTGATATGACAGGAGGAGTCCTTGCTTGCTCAGGGACCCATATTTTCTGTATTGTTTAGTGGCCTTTGGTAAACTCTCTGGCATTTCAGAGGCCATGTACGCTAGCAAGTGCGTCTCAATGCATCTTTCCCATTTAAATTTTAAAAAATTTTAAAAGTGTACAATATCTTCCTGACCCATATTCTAAAGAGCTTGGTTTTATTAATTTTTTGATTATATTAATTCTAAAAAATGGGCTGGAGAGTGGGCTCAGCAGTTAAGAGCACGGACTCTCTTGCAGAGGACCCGGGTTCACTCCCCCGCACCCACATAGAGGCTGAGAACATCTGAAAACTCCCATTCCAGGTGACCTCCAGTTCCAGGGGAGAATCCGAAAACCCTTTCTGACCTCTGCGGCATTGCCACGACATGGGTGCACAAAAAAAAAAAAAAAAAAAAAAAAAAAAAAAAAAAAAAAGGAAAATAAATAAAAAAAAAAACAAAAATTAAAAAATGTAAAATTACATGGTTGTATAAAGGATCAGTTGACATTTGGGTAGGAATGTTGGGAGATGGACATCTTGACCATAGTGTAGGTTATATGACCCAGGCATTTGGCAGATGTCCCAGGCCTATGGAATAAGAAGTATGACTATGCAATGAAATTCTCATTAGAGCAGTGAGCTTTCCTCTACTTGTCCCTGCTGTGGATTGCATTCATATCATGAGTCCATCTTACGTATCACATGATAATATTCATAATCAAACATTCACAGAATGAATAACTGATTTTGATAACTCAGGATCGCAAAAAACAAAAAAAAAAAAGCAAACAATTTGGTATAAGGTAGTTGTGACTCAGTTTAACTTCATTTGAAATAGTTCTACTTTCATAGCAAAATTCCATTCTCAGGCTAACTGTTGAATTCCCCTTTCGATACTTTCTTTATTTTTCTTCTCACCCACTTGTGCCCCTTTCCCAAAGCCCAGGGAACAAACTGCAGAAGAGGAGGCGTGGTAGATTGTAAGGGCTGCAGAGAGATAGGGGTGAATCGTGAGACTACAGGAATATAGTCTGGACTCCTAACTGATCAACATGCCTGTGCATACAAGCTTCTCCAACTGGACTATGGGAACCTTGGGTTGTTCAAAATTTGGACATAGATACTTGCAAAATGCACCAATTACCCAATTGTATGACATACTGAGTAACATCAATGTTATCTGCAAACACCTGTGTCATTATATTGTAGAATCCCTTAAAAATAAAAAAAATAAAAAATAAAAAAAGTAACCATAGCAATTGTTGGATGAGGTTTGGAATGGAATCTTATTTTCTAGAGCAATTTCAGTTTCTAGTTCTAGTTGGTGGTGGTGGCTTTGATTGCTGGACTCAGCTTGGGCAGGTCCCCATAGGAAGATGAATGGGATAAAGCTGAAGTGAGAAGAGACACAGGTGGAAAATTGCGCTGAATTTTCTTAGATATTATAAAATGGGGTGTCAGTTGCTGTATACTGGACTATCCCATTAAAAGTTACAGTTTCGATGATCTCATCCTATTACCGTAATGGGACAATATTAGATGGATGGTTTTCATTTTGTTACTGGGTTAGTTTCATATGATGTAGGGTTTTATATTTATCCACATTGAAGTAGATTCAGAAAGAAAATGAGGAAATAACTAGCTATGAGGATAACTGACCGAATCTTGGGTTATATTCATCTAGAGTCTTACCTGGAATTCCACTGAGCAATATGCCAAAGAATGACTTATATGTGGTGAAGAGAACAATTGAGCAAATGTAGCAATGTAGCCTGAGGTTTAAATTAAATCTGGACAGCGTCAAGATTGACGGAGGCAATTGGAGCTGCAGAGTGTCTCTTGCAGTGCATCAGAAGAGCTGGGAATTTGAGAGTTCAAAATAATCTGTAAAAAGCTAAGAGGAAGGCCAAGCCTGAAAACAGTTTCCACCTCAGTTTGACAAAAATAAATAAATAAAATTCTGGGAACCTGCCTTTCTAGTGATAAGGGTTTGGAAACAAAAGCACAGAGAAAAATCTGTATTTGAATTTCAGATAAACGATGGATGATTATTTATAAACATGTTTCTTTTTAATGTCTTATTTATTATTTTTATTACTTTACATGTATAAGTATATGACTTGCATGTATGTTAAGTGCATTCGTGCTATGCAATGCCCTTGGAGGTCAGGAGATGGTGTCGGCTCTCCTGGAACTATATTTATGAGTGGTTTTTAGCTGCTTATGGGTGATTGGGAACGACCCCAGGTCCTCTGCAAGAACAATGAGTGTTCTTAACTACTGGGCCATCTCTCCAGGCCTTGTGCATATGTCTTAACTATTACATGCAACACATTTCAACTCGATACACAATAATAACTGTGATTCTTGCATTAGTCCAAGATATTATGGGTGAATGATATGCAAGGACCTGGGAGATGTTGGATCTTAGATTTTAGCATTTCTAGTAATGAGAATTCTAGAGATGCTGGCTAGAGTATCTAGACTAAAAGACATAGTATAATTGGTGAGCTTCTGTCAAGAGGCATGCAAATATATGAGTCCTCTTATTATACAAGATATTTCTTTTCAATTACCTTGATCAGATTGGCTTAATCATCAGTATCTTATAAAATATACCTAATAATAATGAAATATTACACTGATATGTTTCTTCTCAAATTTATTTAATCAGTGTGCTCAAATACATGATACAATAGAGAACAAATATGACAAAATACATTTGGTTCTTGAATTACTAGCTGAATCTGCTTATGCTATCTCACTTCAACCCATGCATTCTAACCAACCAGCATCTGCAGTTACTGGTGGCTTTGAATTTCCATCATTTATATGAAACTCTCTGCACATATTGCTAGTATTTCTCTGATTTTTCATGCATAGAGAGACATGCAGACATAGTCATGTGTGAAATCAATTTCCACAACTTGGTGAAGAGGCATTATTTAATATTCACAGACAGGCTAATAAATTTTGACAAGTACATATAAGTTAGAACAGAACCTCAGAGTAATTGTATTTTTTACCCACTTTGGTATCTTGGGAAAATATTTAACTTCTAAAAAATTTCCATGAGAGGATATATATATATATATATATATATCTTTGTGTGTTGGTGTGTATATATTATATTATATATCTTTTTGTGGTATAAATAATATATATGGTGTTTGGTGTGTGTGTGTGTGTGTGTGTGTGTGTAAGAGAACATAGTTTTCCCCTACACCTCACCCGCAGCAATGTCAGGAATTTGTTTGTTATGAAATGTATGCTTTACCCTCTAGTGCCTGACCACAGAGGTCTGTAGTGAGTAGTATAGTGGGTGGACAATATGGTTATTCTCTTTGTATAGGATAAGACACATAACTGCATGTGCCACCCACTCTGAGTTTCCTGACTGAAGGGCTATGAACTCTCCTTGGTAGCTCAATCTCTATGTATTGATGATGATATCATTTATCAGGTCTGGCTATAATAAGTTGCCTTATTGACTTCTGTGCCTTGTCGCTCAGCTAGCGTCTTGTCACAGGCACCACTGCTCTGCATCAGCCAGCCTTTGCTTTATTGACTTATTGATAGTTCCATCCATCTTCTTCAGAGAGGTGACAGGTTGGCATTTGACTCTTCTGTCTTTCTGAATTTTATTGCCTGCAGGGTAGCTGCTGGAAGTCCTGGAGTTTTGCCCAAATATGCAGAATGCAAACCATTTCTTCTTATTACAAGAAGGAGTGTTATACATTCATTATTGCAAAATATGGACTTGCTGACATGTCTTAGCCTGCAAGCATAAAGGTGCAAGAGGGAACGGATAGTTGACCTAGCAGTGATGACAAGCAGCTTCAGACTATTTTTCCAGGTGCTCCCAGTGAGAACTCTCTGATTATTGGACTAACATTGCCATGTTTTTCCCCAGCTATCTAAACAGCCAACTAGCCACAGGGGTGTGAACTGATTCCTTTTCTCTTTGTACAGAATGAAAACCATGTCAGAGGAACTCTGACAAAATTCTTTGGCACTGATAGCAAGAAAAAAAAAATGAATTCCTAATACTAAGCTCATTAAGTTTCAAAGATAAAACAACATCCTCGAATTATTTTTTCTAATTTCAGGTCAATGTTTATGCCTGTGGCTTGTGGGAAAAATCATTTGACTTGTAAATTGAGGGTATTTGAGTTAAATTGTTCAAAGTATGACTCAGCATGATGTAAAGGGAGCTTTTATGGGAAAATATCATCAAGTAATGGAGCTATTTTCTGGGGTCCATGCTGTTAGATATGATTAAACATGTATTTTGTATCCTATCTTTACCAGGCACAGAGTATGAAAATCATCTGGATAACATCTATAGAAGATAAATTAAGAGTTGCATTAGAAGCAGCTTGAAGTAGAGTTCTGAAAAGTGTCTCTGAAGCTGGAGAAGTTGATAATCAGTTAAGAGTATTTGCTGCTCTTCCAAGTGACATGAGTTTGGTTCTCAGCACCCACACTGGGTAGTTAACAACCACCTGTAACTCCAGGTCTGGGGAATCTGAAACTCTCTTCTGGCTTCTGTGGACTCTGCACATGTTATTCATAGTGTATACTCACACATATATGTATAAATAAAAATATAAATTAAACTTAAAAATGTTTTTCTTAAAGTTTTATTGGTCATTTCAAAGAATCTGGTGTCCTCTGTGGATAAGCATAGCACCGGGTGGTCTTTTCTTTTGAAGAGTGTGGGATGGAGGAGAAAATTTAAAATTGAGAGAATAAACTTTCTTGATAACAGGTGATTAATATATGATTATTACAAGTTCAATTATTATTAGCATCTTTACTTAAATGTCTGCAATGCACATTTATTTTCCTGGTATCAACTGAAGAGGTTGAGATACCATTAAATAACTGAGATGACAAAGTTGAAATGATCTGGAAAATATAGTAAGCTAGACATTAATTCTATTTTCTCTTTTTGCAAAACCCAGGCTCATAAATTCTCCATGGCTTAATCTGCACTTTGTATGAATGTGTTTCTATTATTTGTTCATGGTGTTTAAGGGAATAAAATCTAAGATATGTTAGAAAGGCTGTGTTATATCTGAGAACAATAAAGTTCAATAAAGTAATTTTATATTTCAGAATAATAAGGAAACAGTGCAAATACAATCCGATTATGAGAAACTGATAAAATATCAATGGTGACATCTTTATTTTTTAATCTAAAACATGGCAACATGAATTTATTTCTAATCCAATACTGAGTGGCTTTATCAAAATAACTAAAATTTCTTACCCCCAACTCCACCATGAGATTCTTTCTTTTAGTTTGTTTAATAATAAGAAATTTAGTAATTGATGCTCGCTCTTCCCTATTTGTGAAAAAAATTGTGATTTATTTGACTTTGGTTTCATATTTTCTTCTGATGGGCAAAATAAGTATCTTTTAAGAATTCAATGTCCAGGGGCTGGAGAGATGACTCAGTGGTTAAGAACACCGATTCCTCTTGCAGAGGACCCAGGTTCAATTCCCAGCACCCACATGGTGGCTAAGAACTGTCTTGATTCCAGTTCTAGAGGAATCCAATGCAAAAAAAAATAAAAAGAATTCAATGTCCAGAACAAAATAATAATCTACATACCATGATGTCCATGGAAATACACACAGAACACTACATATTTAATCACCCACCCACCTGAAATCAAGGACAGTAGCATCAGATTAGTGGTCCTGTTTCCACATTGCATTGATGAACCATAATAGAGAGAGAGGAAACCTTGTTCCATATTGTAGATAGTAGAGCCTGAAAGACACACCTCAGAGTTCTGGACTGATGAGTTAAGATATATACAGATACTTAGCAAAATGATTGTATCAGCTTCAAGTCCATCACAATAACTAATTTTACTTCCATTTTTTTAAGCTAGGCTCTCACTGTGTGTTCATGCTAGCATTAAGCTCACTGCATAGTCCAGATTGGTCTCAAACATGTGGCCGGATTCCTACCTATATCCCAAGTTCTGAGCTGTTTTTCTTACTTTTCTGCTGCTATGACAAACTATCCAACAAAAGCAACACAAGGAAGGGAGAATTTATTTTGACTCATACTTTCAGGGTTTATTTCATCGTGATAGGGAACCGAGCTAGCAGGAATGTGAGGTAGCTGGTTCCATTGCATCTGCAGTCCGGACAAAGGTGGAGCTGAATGGTGATGCTCAGCTTCTTTATCCTTTCAACGCTGTCCTAGACCTCAGCCCATGGATTAGTGCTACCCATGTTTAGCATGGACCTTCCCACCTGGTTAGCCCAACATTGTAACTGCTTCACAAAACATGCCCAGAAGTTTGCCCCCTGGGCAATTTTAGAGCATGTCAATTTGAAGATCAATATTAATCATATAAGGTACTATGAGTATTTGCAATCATGCCTAGATTATTTGTATTTTTTCTAGTCCACTGATTTTGCATCACAAGAGCACTTAATTATAACTGAGGATTCTATGATTGCTATGGTCAGAAGGTATCCCTCCCCAAACCCATGTGTCCAAGTCTAAGTCTTCAAAGTGATGTGACTGTGTATCTAAGATGATTAAGTCTTAAGGGTGAGGCCCTTATGAATGAGATTAGTGTCCCTGTAAGATGGGCACAAATGGGCTCGCTTACCCCTTCAACCATGAGAGTACCTAGAAGCACTGTCCAATAGAAAACAGATCCTTTCTAGGCACTGAATTTCCCCACAACTTTGTCTTAGACTTTCAAGCCTCCAAATACATATGAAATATCACTGTTGTTTATAAGACACACTGGATACAGCCTGAATAGACCAAGGAATATTCATGTTTTAGAATTGTCATAGTAAGTTGTCACAAGCTAGATGACTTAAAACAAAAAAAAAATAATGTTTTCATAAACTAGAACTAGAAATCCAAATTTGAGAAGTGGAGAGAATCAGGGTAGCATGCTTCCTTGCCCCTTCCTAGTGGTGTTTAATGGTCTTTGGCCTTTCCTTGGCTTAAACTGCTTCTGCCTAGTTTCCTCATCCATTATCACATGGATCCCTTCACATTGCCTTATCAATTCATGTCTGTTTCATGTACAGATTCCTAACTTTTAGAAAACGACAAGTCAGATCATATTAGGGGCTACTTTAATGACTCCATTTTAACTTGGTTACTTCTAAAATTATATAATTTTTAAAGGGTCACATAGTAAGGAGCTACACGTTAGGAATTAATTTTTTTTTACATGGACTCAATACAACTCATTATATATACCATCAAGTATAGAATAAATACACTCAGTGGCTAAAGTGAGAGTATGAAAAGTACACATCAGTAGTAAGAGAAAGTGAAAGAGTGCAGGCCTCTCTCGAAATGACAGAAACTTATGGAACCATTCCCAACCTTCTATTTCTGTGTCTGTTCATCCAAGAAGCTCAGTGTTCAAAATGACCATATTACTTCTTCCCAGTATTGCGCATTGACCCATTAGATGTCAGCTTCTTCAGCTTCCTTTATTCACTTTCTTGGCAATAAATAATTAAATAAATAAATAAATAATAAAAATTAAAAAATAAATCAAAATAAAAAATAAACAAACAAACAAACAGCAAAGAGGTCTGATCACTATCCATTTCTTCTGGGTAACACAAAAAATTTAGAGATTGACAGGAGGTGACATGTTATATAATCACCAACCTCTAAAATATGATTGCAACTCAGCTCAGGATAACACTGTTCTAATTTATGTTGCTGAGAATTAGCCAATCCCTAAAGTGAGATGGTGTCTGGACCATTCAACGAGAAGGTATAATGGAAAAAAGACATGAGTCAGTTTAATCTGAACCACACATAAAAAGGCTAAATTTGATCTCCAAACTATGAAGTACTGGTTCTGTCCAACAGGGATTGAAGCTGTAGTCATGGTAAGTATTTGTACAGGAAGAGAAAACAATAAAGTAGTGAGGCATATACAATGTCCATTCATCTTTCACAAAGGGATCAAATTAAGAACAAGTTGGATCTAGTTGCCAACAGGAAGTCTTCCTTACTAAAACTGAGTATAATGGGAAGTATTTCTTATTAATAATATTGAACTGTGATTTTATTTGGAAATTATGACATTATTTGTTTTTTTTATTAATTTTATTTATTTTTGTATGTGTATGAATGTACTGTCTGCATGCAAGTTTGTGCACCCGTGTCGTGCAATGCCACGGAGGTCAGAAGAGGGTCTCGGCTTCCCCTGGAACTGGAGTTCTCCTGGAATCGGAGTTTCAGACGGTTTTCGGCTGCCATGTGGGTGCTGGAGATCGAACCCGGGTCATCTGTAAGAACGGTCGGCGCTCTTAACCGCTAGGCCATCTCTCCAGCCCATGACATTATTTGAAAAAGAGTTTAGTAATCCATTTCTTTTACATTTATACAAACATTTTAACTTTTGGAAACAGTGTGTAGCCAGAGACAAAATAATATTTATTGAGTCCCTATTG